>VZSF01008151.1:256167-279090 GCA_013398295.1 Chionis minor | reverse complement strand
TTTTTTTTTTTTTTTTTTTTTTTTGGCATAGATTTGTGTGTATTTAAATACTGCAATTAAATTGCATTTGCTTTCCTCCCTGGCTTCTGCTCTTTACTTTGAAATTTTAACTCTCATAGGACAGCCTTTCTCACAGGGTCTGGAATCCAGACCAGTCCTAGAAGACAATAATTTATTTTTTGGGAGTTGAGGAACTGAGGACAGAGGGAATAAATTTTGCAGATAATGGGAGAAAGGAAGATATGTTGGATGGGAAATTTGCAGTGCTCTATAGAAACCTCCTGTGTCCTAGAAATTCAGGAAATGTTGTGAGCTGGTTTTATTCCTATGTTGTTTTTTTCCTTTATAGTAGGAATGTGTGGATTAAAACAATAAGTTATCAACTGCTGTTTCCTTGTAAAGAGAACATGGAAAATTCAGAGCTATGAAGAAAATTTTAGACGCATGGGGAGAGTTAGGGATCTGGATAGCAAGGACGTGACCCCAATGTAAGGGGTAGGAAGATCCTGAATTAGAAGAAGAAAGAGAAATCTGGAGAAAGCCAGATTTGGAGACACTGCCAAAATGAGTGCTGATTGACGAAACAGCACCTGTCAGCACAGATAATCCGTGTCTGAGCCCAGTCAGGCTGTGAGGAAGGTTTTCTGACACCTTCTGTCTCTGACTATGTTTCTTATTATAGGACTGAAATGTTTACAATATCCAATTAGGTATGTGATGGAAAAATACACAATATATTTCTTTAGAAGGGGGAATAGTAAATATAGAATAGCATAAGGTGTAAAAATAGAAAAGGGTTTGAGATATGAAGTGTTTGGTTAGCAAGAACATCACATACTTCTTAATACGATGGCAAATTATTGTAACTATTATCAGACAAATATCTTCAGAAGGAGGTTCAGAACGTATTTTGTTTTACTCCGTAAGTTCCTAAATCCCTGTCTGCCTATATAGCATGCCATGTCATCTCAAAGAATAAATCTGTTTTTCTACCAAGATTTCAGTCTTGCAGCAGAAAAGAAGAGAGGAAAAGTAAATTTTTTAAAGTATTTCCATTTTTTAGATGACTTTGTTCAAGATTTCAAGGATAGGCTGTATGGGAACTGAAAAGTTCAGTCCATGGCTTTTGGATCCCGAAACAGTGACTTAATTACTCCTAAATTTTAGCCTTGTAGAAGATTTTGTCCTTCAGCATTTTCTCACTGGCAGAGGGTTAAGAAAAAAATTCATTTTATAAGCAAGGTCCCCAAAAGCAAGGTCTGTAGGCTGCATTTCACAGTAGTCATTTCTCTTAACTTGGTTCAGCTGAGGAAGTTATTTTTAATGCAGGTCCTGTCTTTTCCTCGTGCATGTTGGCAGGATCATCTCTTTCACCCCCAACATTGTCTTTACAGGACTTCACATTATGGTTGCTCTTTCTTCCACCATTTTGACTCCATGTTCAGTGAAGGACAGTGTACCTGACTGACACTAGGTGGTATTGGAGTTTTTTTATTCTCATGAGTGCTTTGAAACATACTGCTATCACCACATTTAATTCATGTGTATACAATTTAAGAATCACCATATGACCTAGTCTTATTTAACATCTTTCTTTGAAGAAGACAGTTTACTCAGTCTAACGTAGTTTACAAACTGCTTCATAACTCAGCAGTCTTGAACTCTCAACAAACAGATTTATGACCCTGACAGTTATTTTAGCCGTATGAGCATTATTAGGATAACAATGAAGATAAAGAAGGAAAGGATAGAAGATTACAGGGAAGGAATGCAACACTTGAAGGTGGCTCTACTGTTATGTTAATCAAGAGGGAGAGCTACTGAAGCATAAAAGAATAGCGCAAAAGTTGGTGCTGCTTGATAAGTGTATTCTCCCTATGTTGTCTACCAGTGGCTTTGGAAATATTTCCCCTGACTGCTGTTTGAGGGATAAAATACAGGACGAGGCAGGAAAATCATAGGCTAAACATCCAGAGAGCTGCCTCGGTTTGTTCTTGGGTTTGTTTTCCGAGAGACATGGTAAAATGGGGTTTTTGCAAGTCTGCCTGATATTTAGTTTCAATGAACAAGCGGGGGATCACAACTTACATTAAGACTTGAGCAATGTGGGCTAGTTCAGTAGGCTATCATGGCAAAACTTCAACGTGATTGGCATTCTCATTGTGATGAGAGTATTAGGTGGGCGGCATCCTGAAACAATTGTTCTTTGTACTGCTAATATGACGCTTTCTAATTGATATATCACTTCTTTCTCCTAAAAGCAATCCAACAAATAAATACAATGTTAATAAAACCCTGTTCAGAAGTAACTTATTTTAGAGAACTCATATTCCCTCCATATAGTTGCATAAAAATAACTTATTCCATCTTTACAAGTCATCCTTCTTCAAGCATCCAGAATCTCTGAAAGCCAGTAGGAAAAAGAAAGTGTAAAAAGCGCTTTTAAGTTACAGGTTCATTTTCGCGTTTATAAAAGTGTGAGAGAGAAGACAAAGAAAGAAAAGATGTTTTATATTTCTTAACAGCATTCCTAAAGCCTGAGACGTTCCCGATTACCATTTCAGTGATTAGATTTTGTTGTTTAAACTTTTTTTCATTGATTTGTAGAACAGAACATTGATTTGCAGTACAGTGTGGTGGTGAAACTAGGGAAGTAATACTGAATTGACCGGCTTTCAGTATAGAAGAACAGTGAAAGGATGTCTGAAATTTGTTAAACATGCATTGCTGGCTAAGTTACCCCCTCTGTTTATCACACCATTTTGTCAATGAGCTTATATAAGTATTTGCTGGATGTAAATTGTAATGCCTGTCATGGACAGACAATTTTCATGGACATAAATCATGCTTGCAGAGATACTTATGGAATATTTTCTTTTTTTCCTTTTTCCAAGCCAAAGTGAGTAGCAATTCAAGTAAATTTGTTTTGTTCTTTGCCTTTTGGAAAAAAAATTCTAAATCCCATAATGAATGAAGGAGACACTGGTCTCCTGCTAACATTCTTGGGAAGAATCCTTTTCTTAAAAAATGTTTAATAACCAAGACATTTTGCTAAAGTGTGAGACAAAACATCAGCCAACAAAGTGACCATGGACACATGAGGATACGTGCACAACTGGAGCAAAAGCACGTCATCTCCACAACCCCAAAGCTGTTTGTGTATCTATTCTTCTCACTTGTTTTAAGTTGGTTTTTTTTTTTTCCTTTTTTCTTTCTTTCTTTACCCAACTTACCCTGGCTTTCCTGCTTTGCAGTATGCATCTGCTTTCACTGAACTTTTTCAGTTTCTCTGGCAGCTTTGTGCAGTCCCTGCTGTCACTCGGAAAATCTCTTAATTTCTCTTTGTGAAGACCTTTGCATATGACTGTTTCTTCCATCCTGGCTCTGGTAACATTAATTATTCTGTAAGGAAAATCAGAATGGTTTGCTTCTCTGCATTAGGCCTCAGAATTTCTTGGAATAAGGATTTGTTTTTCTTGCATGCCCATAAAAACGCCTACATCTTTCAATATTAGAAGTATAGAATAATGATAATAATCTAGAACTCTCCTGCAGTGCTGTTGTGAAAGTGTACTTGATTTGTAGACTGAAACTTGCCCTTTTTTCAGAGAAAATGGTTAAACTAGTCCTGTTGTAGCACTTGATACCTCCATATCCTCATTATTCACAGACATTTTCAAAACCAGGGCTGTTTAGCCTGGAGAAAAGGAGGCTGAGGGGAGATCTTATGGCTCTCCACAACTACCTGAAAGGAGGTTGCAGAGAGGTGGGTGTTGGTCTCTTCTCCCAAGTAACAAGTGATAGGACAAGAGGAAACAGCCTCAACTTATACCAGGGGAGGTTTAAATTGGATATTAGGAAAAAATTCTTCACAGAAAGGGTTGTCAAGCATTGGAACAGGCTGCCCAAGGAAGGAAGTGGTTAAGTCACCGTCCCTGGAGGTATTTAAAAGATGTGTATACGTGGTGCTGAGGGACGTGGTTTAGTGGTGCACTTAGCAGTGCTAGGTTTATGGTTGGACTTGATGATCTGAAAAGTCTTTTCCAACATAAACGATTCTGTAATTATGTGATTCTATGATTCTAAAGCATTTACAAAGAAAAAATCCTGATATCTAGAGAACAGAATTTTTCCTCCCAACAGACCTCAGAACCTGAGAATACTCACATCTGTAAACATGCCTTCAGAAGAGTCCTCAGCACAAGTTTTTTTGTCTGAATGAGGGAGGCAGAATTTGGATCCCTAAACAGATACTTAGACATTGGCGGTTTTTTACCTTTGATAATAGACAAATACTAATTTTGAATCAGGAGCTATCTTTCTGACTGTATTACTGGTTGCCTATATAAATTAACAAGAAAGGCTTTTCTTTTTTCTGTGGACCACATACTGGTTTTTTGCTTTCTCGTATTTATGTTGTTCTAATGCATAACAATAAATATTTCTCTAGGTTACCATTTTTTCTTGTAAAAACCATCAGTGCTATGTCCTAATTCACATTTAGAATCCTGTTCTGTTTCAATAGCACTATGCAAAAAAATGCTAAATCAAAGCTGCCTGCAAGGATTCTGACTGCTACCATTGGAATATAACACAAAAAGGCATTTCCTCTTTAAATTACTTTTTCCCAGAAAAAAGCAATGTTAGAAATGGAGAACTGGAATTTTAAATCAACATTAGAGAAGAACATTTATTTCTGTGTCTTTTCTCAGGTGGCTACGTTTTTATAAAACTTGAAATATTTATTTAATGGAATCATCTTAAGCATTTAATTTCTACCCTGTATCTGTATTTCGTGCTGACCAAAGTACATTGAATGAATGAGAAATATGTGTGCTTTGAATGCTCTTATTACAATCTAAGACTATGAGACAGTAAGCTTTGTTTAGCAGGAATACATTTTTAATATTTTTTAACAGTTTTTTTCCTTACCCTTGTAAATAGGAGTAAAATTTTGCAGCTTTAGATCTTTTTATGTTGGTGCCTTTTAACATCAGACTTCATCAAATGCAGTGTGAATATATAATTTTTCTGTTTGGGGCCTGCAAGTGCATGTGCTTCGAAGAATGTACATCCCAAGCATAGGAAACATTGTCTGAGGTAGTACTTTCCAATCTACAGCACTTTCCTGGAGCTTAAAAAATCCATCATGGGATTTTTATTTGGTATTAACTCATTTTGTCAGAAATGTACAATATGTGGGTGTCTGTGGACTGCCTAAAAATACAAAAAAATCATGTCTTTCTGGATCTAGAATGGAGTCTGGAAACTTTTTTGTAATCCTCATTTCTTTGCAATTTAGTTTTACATGGGGTCTTCATTTGCTGGAAATTATACATTTGCAGAAAGAAAAGCATGACATTGACACTAGTAGATAATTTTCTATTATTTATTATAGTGCTGTGAAAAGGTTTTGGGAAACACTATGTTTGGTGTCCTTTTCTATCCAGAAACCCAAGTGCTGTTTTTCCCAGTCTACATACTCAACATTCAGAAGCACATCGGATGATCAGATTCCTAATGGCTGGTTCTGTTTTGTGTCTGTTTTATTAATTGGACCATCCAAGATATGCCACTTCTGTTTAGTCCAAGTATTATCAAAATTTACAATCTGCCTGTCCAGGCTGCAGCTAGCAAGCAGCAGACTATTGCTGCAGAAATCAGAAGTTCAGTTCCAGACATTTCTCTTCGCCCCCTCTGCCATTTACCTACTGCATGTTCATGCTTAGTTTAAACTACTTTTTTCATGTCTGACATTGCACCCCTTGCTTTTTCATTTGGACTATTTAGATATGGTTTTTGTAATGACATAGTCACTTGATTAACAAACTGCAGGTATCAGTCAAATGTGAACTTACTGTGTTAAGACTGGATTATTAATTTTGGTCCAGATGGAAGAATGCAGAGGCATTTGCTGAGGGACATGGTTTAGGGGTGGCTTTGGCAGTGTAGGTTTATGGTTGGACTCAATGATCTTGAAGGTCTCTTCCAACCCAAGTGATTCTATGATTCTATGATTTTATATTTATTTTATGGGGTAACATTTGACACATAAATCTTGTAGTCTAATTTATTATTTCTTAATTTATTAATCATTTGCTGTAGTTTATTACATGGTACTCCAGGTCTATAGAGTTAAGGGGTTTACCTCTAAGTTCAACAATTGTATGTGGCGTTTTCGTCTGGGTAGTGCTTTTCGTTGAGCTTCAGTCCATCATTCTCCACTCCTTGGATTGTGTTGACATGATCTGTATAATGGGGTCAGTGAAGTTAATATGATGCCAGTCCAACAACAACATATCGAACCTCCACTCAGTGCAGCAGTTGGTCCTGCAGCCATCTTCCAACTCATTCACAGCAACCGGATGAGGCTGTGTGGTACACCACGGGTAACCATATAGAAATCCACATAGTTAATATAAACCACATTACCGTTGAATGTATTCTCAGAAGTAGTGGCCCTTGCAGCTTTGAGGGCACCAGTCCAAGGAAAACTCTTTCTTTTTAGATGTACAATACGTTCATGACTGAACAAAATTTGTCTATTCATAACCTTGGTCACTAGTAAGCCACCTTTGATGGCTTACCAACTCTAGTCATTCATTGACTCAGGTACAAATCCCTTATTTGTACTGATGACATGGTGAGGAGCGAAACAAACAGATTGAAGGCTTTATGATTAAGCCCTGATCTCATAGGTGGGTTTGTGCAAGTTGGTTGGGAAATCTCTCTGAGCATTGTGCTGCATCCTTTGTAAATACATCAAGTGATACTCACAAATATATATCCATACGCACATACCTGAAGTACATACATCAGTGTATGCAGAAGTGGAACAGGATACTCAATTTTCTGTGTTGACTATGGAAGACAAAAGTAACTGAAGACTGTTATTAATTACTAACTTTGTCCCCCAAGGCAGAATATTTCCCATTGTAGGAGCTTCCACTATACTCAGTGACAAGTCTTTTTCCATTTCCCCAACTGTCAGTGTGATTTCTTCTATATAATAAACATACAAGCTTTATACTTTAGCTTACGTCAGCAGCTGATATATTTATACACAGATTTTATAATCTTAATATCTTTTTTTTTCCTTTAAAAGGAATATGCTAACATATTACTTAGGATGGTCCATTACATAAGGTTAACTTTCAAAAATATTATAATACAACTGTTAAGCTTAGTTATCAGACAGGTAAAAGCATCTTGTAATACTTATCTCCGCCTTTTGTCTTCCATGTTACTTCAATTCTGGTTCAATTTATATATCTTAGTATTCACCATCCTCTCTCAAACCTTTGTATTTGCATGCTGAGCCAATAGTTAAGCTAAACCTTTAACTTCTTTAGTATAGATAGCAGTGCCTTTTTTTTCCCTCTATTACAAACATTCTACCTACTTGATATACCCTCCCATGTTACACACCTGTTAAAAAGAACAACAGTTTTATCACTAGATCTGTCTGTTTCTTTTCAAGGTGGTGGTCTTCAAAGGAATATCCTTTAAAATAAGGCAAGAAGACTGACCCAAGCAGTTAGATTTTTATAGTTTGGCTTTAGCTGTGGCTGCTGATAACATTTCATTTTAGATTACTCAACGTTACATACATCTTTTACTTAAGTTCAAACAGTTTCTCTACACTGATTTTTCTTTATGACTAGCTAATACTACACAAAAGCTTTTATTTTCTGAACTACAGTGTAATTTAGTCCTTTCTTTGGTGTTACAACAAAAAAAAACCTGATACCTGAATTCTAGGATAGATATAATGCATTCATACTGATCCATAAATGGAAAGCAATACTAAATTATCCTTCATCATACTGAAAATAATAATATCTCCAAACACTGCCATGAATTTCTGTGCAGCTACCAAAAAGGATGTTGTATATATGCACTGTGTATTCAGACACGTACCTTAGAGCTAATTGCATCTGAAATGCAATTCATTACATACAATGCACAATCTTCAGTTGCAAAACCAGAGTCGCTCTTAGCACTGATACCAACTCAAATTAGCTGTCTACTGGCTTGTTCTGTAAGAAACTGATTTTCTTATTTCCCATGGTTGTGGTAATTCTAGTAAGCTCATATGAGAAAATTAAATAATTTTTGAAAAAGAGCACCTAATTTCCAAGCAAACCCACAGTAATACCCAAAAAGGATGTATAATTTATATAGGGTGTATAATGCTGTGTTTTATGCATTCCGTATACCACCATCCTCAGCTCAACATCTCAGGTTGCAAACTGGTATTAATGGGAATTGACATTGTCCATAACACCAGAGAGTGCTCCTGAAAGAGCTTGGGTTCAGAGTCTAATGGGGGTATAGTTTTTGCTTCATCCTTCCAAAACTGACCAGGGACAGAACATCATCCCAGTCATGTTGGGTCAGATCCTGCTGGGCTTCAGGACCTCAGCACTTCAGGTTTTGTTTCCTTTGTTTTTCAAACTTTAATCACGGACTTCCTTTGGTGAGTAATTTTCATGTTTGAAGGGGTTCTTCAGCTAAAAGACAAAGAATATACCAGCAAAACCCCCCAAAAAACGAACAAAAAACCAAAAAAAACCCCAAACCAAACAAATCCTCCACAAAAGCCCCAAACCCCAAACCCTGCTCGTTGCAGGGTAAGATGGAATAGATTACCTTTAAAGGGACCTTCCAATCCAAATTATTCTATGATTCTATGAAATTCTCCTGTAAAGGAAAAAGAAAGAAAATAAAAATATCTGCCCAAAAAACGTCATCCAAGTCTCAACATGTACTAAGACTGGAGTATATTTGTAGAATATGTATCTGGAGTATTCTATGTAGAGTTTATATATATTCTATGTTACTTGAATGGTGAATTGAATGCCCTATTGATAAAATGACGTTACAGCAATCAGAATGTACAGACATTCTGAGAACAAGGATCCCTGGCATAGTCGGCACTTCCTGATCATATCATTTTAAAATCATACTAGATAATGAATGTTAATCATGAAAGCAAGCAAGTCAGCTTAGCACTTTCCATGGTTTGCTTTTGTGAAACAGGAACATCAAATAAAGGATTTGTTCCTTTTTAAAATTTAGAAGGAAAATGCTATTTACCTTGTCTACATAATGCAACAAGATATCCCTGAAAATGATCCCTAAAAGGATTTATTTTAAAATGTGTAGACATTTAGGTAAGAATATTAATAATTACAGAATCACAAAAAAACAAGGTTGAAAGAATATTAGAATGCAGTAATCCCACAGCCACCTCCAAAATCAGGATCATTTACATTTATATTATTCCTGATGGAGCTCCAGAAAACTCGTCTTAATAAATTCCCTATTCTATCCTTTGACATGAAGCCATTGATAAATTTTTCTCTGATACATCTAGACAATTTTGTTCCCCAGTTAAAACAAGTCAGTTTTTGCCTGATCTACATGTGTCTGTAGGCCCATGTTTTCTTGGCTTGCCTCTGAAAACCTCGTAAGAGATTGTGTCAAGGCCACACGTCAGTCCCAGGAGGAGTGAGACAGCTGCCTTTCTTCTCATGCAGAAAAAAGTTAAACACCGTTAGTTTTTTCCAGACTCTGCTAGTGATTCCTTCTACCTCATTACCTTTCAGGTGAGTATGAATGATTTGCTTGATTAACATTTCCAGACTTTCTAGCAATCAAAGATAAGCAGCCTGATCTATAGCTCCCTGGCTCACTTTAACTTGTTTCCCCTTCCTTTCCCAGCATGAATGTCATTAGTCCTCCCTGATTAGAAGCTAGTTTTTTCAAGTACTTTCTAATTAAGTTTTGGGGTTTTTTTCATTATTATGGCTGTATAGCCCTTTTACCACAGTGATCAGTTTTGCTAGCCACCGATCATTCTGCAGCTGTACTTTTTAGAGAAGACATGGAAAAAGGGAAAGCATTAACTTTTGCCTTTGATATTCTCTGTTAATAACTTTGTTTAGACCTCTTGCCATGCATTCTTCCTACAAGAAAGATCACACAGAACAATTTCTCATTTCTTTTGATGTATTTTGTTATTTTCATTAGCACGTAGTTATTTTCTAAGCTCTTCATGGTCCTTCTATAGAGATTATTGTACAAAACCTCCGTACTTGTGCATATAAGCCAAATAGTGAGAGAAGGAGGTAAAGGAGTAAGCTCCTCTCTCACAGGAATAATGCAGTAATTCTGTTCATGCTCACTAAAATGTGTGATATTAGTGATCAAAACTGGGGATGGAGGGACGCTGGTGATGACTGGCACTGAGGTTTTGGTGTCTGTATATTAACCATCACCAATGATCATCCAAACATAAAGAAAAAAGATAGCATATCTTGTATATTTTCTTCTGCTTTAATAATGATATTTAGTTAAATTTGCTTTATGGGACATGTGTAACTCAGACTTACTGCATGTTTTGATTAATCATATATTATCTTTATGGTATGGTATCCATATCCATGTGGATGTACTGTTTTCTGCATCAGTGTAGGTTATATAATATATATGGCATATCTGCCGTCATACTCCTGGTTTTTTCAGTATCATTTGTATGTTCTGTGATTGTCTTTTAAAGCTCTGGGAGATTTAACTTAGCTGGGAATGCTTTTAGACTCAGCATGATTTATAGTGTTCTCTGGAAGATGTATAATCTATCTGACATTGTTAAGGTCTGAAGAGAAATGGATAACAATATATTTGTTGCAAGAAATTTATTATTGTAGCAGTTGTCTTGTACTATCTTTCTAAAATATGCTCTTTTTTTGTATCCTGTGAATTTTCTGGGGAAGGCAGGGAACTTTCACTGAATGCCTGGATTTAATAATATTGTTTCAAAAATGTTTATCCATATGCATTGTTTTCCTCTTGAATGCTGAGAAAACAAAAGAAAATGGTTGACTGCATCACAGAATTAGGTGTTCTTAAATCTGACTTGAGAAATACCTGGACTATTGATGCAGAATCAATTTTGATATTGAGGTGTATTTGCTAATGGTGCAATTGCAAACCATGGGAACTGTGAGTTAGTGTACTCAGCCTTAAGCTGTAGGGGGTGTGGTTTCTTCTGAAGCTTAATGATGCGGCATCAGAGAAAGCATGAGGAGGGAAAAGAAATTATGTATCATGAACCCAAGATAAGGAGTGGAGAGGAATATGGAGTAGATAAATGACAACGCTGGGACAGCTGTATCGGATGAAGACTTTTAGCATGTTGCCAAAGGTAATGCCCCAGTGTATTATGACAAGGAAAAAGAGTTCAAGGGTTTAAAACAACCTTTAACTAAATATTCAGGGTATTTTGGGCAGGGACTTGAGACCTTTTTTTTTAAGCCACAGTAAAAACACAATACTATATCAAATAATAATCTTGGGGGGTTGTCTCTCTCTCTCTTTTTTTTTTTTTTTNTTTTTTTTTTTTTTTTTTTTTAATTATAGAGAAACAGCATTTTCCCGTTAGAAGATGAGCTGTACCAGTTTGTGAGGTGACTTTTTACTGCTTGTAAAACTCTTCTGTAACTTTTGTACATGCAACTTTTGTACATGTAAGAACATGTTATCATCCAACAACTAAAAAGCAAAGAAAAAGCTGTTACTCTCTCACTGAAAAGCTGTACATTTCCTGTGATTGTCATCACAATTTCTAAAGCATATAATTTTTGTCACATTGAGATTAGTTGCGTTTTCCTGTGTAAAGCCAAGAACTGAATCTTCAGTGAAGACATGTGCTTTAACACTCTGGATCCTGCTGAGATATCCTCAGAGCAGATGACAGACATGAAAATAAATCAGCTGCATATACTCAGCTGGAAGAAATAGTGTCAAGGGGGAGAAGTCATGCTGAGGTCTGAGTTGAATTCTTTACGGAAGTAGTGAACCTAGATAGGTTTATGAAGGTCAAAACTAGTGTTTTGCAAAACTATTGAGTTCTGATTTGTGAAATGTTCACTGCAAACACACAGATTTATAATAATTTAAGGGTAGTGATTTTATTTTTTTTTCCTGAACTCTCCTAGCCGTGGGCAGGTTTCCATCATGAGAGGACTAGAATGCAGTTTTTATTGGATCTATTTTTGGAAAAAAATTGCGTGCATATTTACTGAACTGAGTAGCCTGGTACAGCATATGATGTTTAAAGAGGTGATTTTCTGTAACAAGCACTGTAGATGAAGCTCTAATTCATAACTTAATATAAGGAGGGACATAAGTCAATGAGATTTTGTAGTTCTAAGCCAGTTGAAATTTAAGCTGCTGGGATAACTCCCAATTTGAGAAAGAAGTACTGCCCTTAGGTTGTGTATCTTTTTTTTTTTTTTTCCTTTTTCTTTTTTCTGTTCTGTGTTCTTTCACAACTAATATAATTCAGTTTTCTGTGTTGTTCCAAGCCATGATGAAGGAAGCTGAATAAGGAGCGTAAGGTCTCTGGGCTGTCACAGTTACAGAACCTAGCAGGGCAAAAGCTGTTGGAGTCCCATATCATACACATGCTCAGCATGTCTGCACCTTTTATTGTCATAATGAGAAATGCCAACATAATACAGCATGGGAAAAGTGGAGGAAGAAAGAAAAATCTACCTAAGCACCTTTCCAACTGCCAAGATTTTATTAGCAAAAAAATTAAAAGGACTAACTCATTCAGTGAGACAAATCCTTGTGTTGCAAAGACTGATAAGCTTAGGTCTGTCTCCTTACACAATGATGTTGCAAGTCCAGCATATGGACTTCCATCCATGTGGAAGATTTCCAATGCTGTTGTATAAATAATTCTACTGCAATAATTAATAGCCATCAAAGTTTTCATCTGATGCTCTAAATTCCAAAAAATGTGCTGATCTCAAATATCAGTAAAATTAGACTATTTTAGCTGTTCTCAGATAACTTGCAGTTGTGAACTGTATGCTACTCTTTAAAATGGCAAACCTTTTTTTCTGTTTTTTTTTTTTAAATTTATCAACTAAGTTAGCCATTTAAGCCACGGGGGGAGGAGGAATAAAAACTTTCTAATCTTTCTCAGAAAAAGTATTAGAAATTCTAGAAACTGAAAGTCATCTATGCATAGCCTGAACTAAATTTTTGGGGGCTCCCTGGGGCATACTGCAGGCTTCACTTCGTGTGCAGAAGAGGTATTTATAAAGTATTTCTGAAACAGCTTAAAAAAACAAATTTTGTTTTGATGAAGAATTCTCTGCTCCTTTTCTGAAAATAATTCTCACATTCATTTTCCAGCCTTCCAACATAAGCCAACCCCTTAGTGGTGGATCTCACATGTTTCAGAACGTGTATTTTTCTTCCTTTTCAGTTGACTAAAAAGATGCTTACCTTCCAGTTTCCTTACCAAGTCACAGTGACTCAGTGACTCGGTACTCAATAAGTCTCAATAACATAATTTAGGAAATTTAAATTCTTAGCCAATCAGGGACTAAAAATTAGGCAGATGACTTGGACATCATTATGGTAAATTGTGTTTCAGACACTAATTCACAGCCTGACTGTTAGCAGTCACTTAACTGCATGTTATATTCTCCTAGTGAAAGAGCTATCATATTTGCTCCTCTTCAGGAGTCATGCTGAGATCAGTGATTTTTTTTTTTTTCCAAGTTAAATGCAAGGTGTTTGATTCCTTCTCTTTTTTTAAAAAAACAAAATAAAACAAAAAAACCCACAAAACAAACAAGAAAGCTCTAGCCTGGAAAACAGAATCTATGGTGATTGATGCCATCATAAAACCGCAGAATATCACTGAGCATTGTTGTTATTGCTCAATACTAAAAGCAACAGAAGATACTAAATCATATGTTGAAAACGAGAGAGGTCAAGATGGAACAATAATGAACACCAAAAAGCCATTTTGAGCTGAGGAAGATTTTTATTAAGGGAAAACAAAGCGTAATACATAATCTTGCTAAAAACTATTGTAAATTCTGGAGTAAAAGTTCTGATTTCATCCTTTTCAGACAGGAAAATTAATCTCGATTAGATAATATTACATGACTGAAGATACTCATCCAAGAAAGAAGGCAGTATATTTGTTCTTGGAGGAAGAAGGACTTTTAAAATACAGAATATTATTTATTAAAAATATTTAATATAGCTTCAATAAACCTATTAACTCCAGAGCAGTGTTTTAGAGGGTTTTACTTATGTTTCGGTACACATTTAAAGAAGGACACAGGCTTTACAGTTTTCACTGTTTTCCTCATGACATTTATATGAGTAGCAACTCAGTATCCATAACTGAAAAGCTCAGCTCTGTGCATGTATTCAATCCTTTGCTATCCTCATACAGCACAAAGGGATGGCAAAATGTCTATCTTATCCCTGCTGAAGCTTTTCATAGCACAGTGGCTTTTCCACACAAACCCTGAACTGTGTTCTGTTAAAGTCAGTCAGTGTTTATTGTGCTATAGATATTTTCATTGTAAAATAATATTCTGGGACAAAGCTGCTCAGGATTCCTCTAGGCACTGTAAGCCAGAATAAGGAGAGAAGTGCCAGGGAGTGGGGCAGTCCCTCTGAAACCCAGGGCTTCAGGCATCTGCTTGTGGACAGTAAGAGGTCAGTAAGGCCCACTGGTGCTCTCAAATTCCTGAGAGGTACCCCTTGAATCTGTTTTAGTCTTTTCTTTTCAAATATGCCCTGTTTAGTAAGTAAATCAGCATTCATAAGAGGAAGCACACTTGAGGATGTCAGTGACCTGACATAGAATCATAGAATCATTTGGGTTGGAAGACACCTACAAGATCATCAAGTCCAACCATAAACCTATGCCAAAACCACCCCTAAACCATGTCCCTCAGCACCAAGTCCACCCGTCTTTTAAATACCTCCAGGGACGGCGATTCCACCACCTCCCTGGGCAGCCTGTTCCAATGCCTGTTAACCCTTTCGGTAAAGAAGTTTTTCCTAATATCCAGCCTAAACCTCCCCTGGCATATGCCATTACTGAGTGATGTGTGATTGCAATTTCTGATACTGATATCTGTCCAGCTGCTGAAAGCAGGAAACTTCTGTATAAACATACCTGAGGGCTGAGGGGTGAATTGTATTGCAAAACTTTGCTTTGTAGCTCAGTTTAGCAGGTTATTTTTGCTGAGATTTTGGAGGGTTGTTCTTAATCTTCTAGGGGGGTTAAAAAAAAAGGAAGCCCTTTTGCTATTTTGGAATCATAGAATTGTTAAAGTTGGAAGGGACCTTGAAGATCATCTAGGTCCAAGCCCTCTGCCACAGGCAGGAGCACCTCACTCTAGACCTGGTTGCAGAAAGCCCCATCCAGCCTGGCCTTGAACACTTTCAGAGATGGGTTCCACTTCCCTAGGCAACACACTCCAGTGTCTCACTACCTTCAGAATGTCTTCCTAATGTTGAATCTAAATCTACCCTCTTTCTGTTTAAAACCATTACTCTGTGTCCTGTCACTACACTCCTGGACAAAGAGTCCCTCACCATGTTTCCTGTAGGCCCCCTTTAAAGTATTAAAAGCCTGCTATAAGGTCTCCCTGGATCCTTCTCTTCTCCAGGCTAAACAAACCTGGCTCTCACAATCTGTCCTCATAGGAGTGGTTCTCCAGCCTTCTGATCATCTTCATGACACTCCTCTGGAGTCACTCCAATAGGTCCATGTCTTTCCTGTGCTGGGGACTCCAGAGCTGGATGCAGTACTTCAGGTGGGGTCTCACCAGAGTGGAGTAGAAGAGCAGAATCACTTCCTTCAACCTGCTACCCACGCTTCTTTTGATACTTCCCAGGATACTGTTGGTTTTCTGGGCTGTGAGTGCCTATTGCTGGCTCGTGTTGTGCTTCTCATCCACCAACATCCCCAAGTCCTTCTCTGCAGGGCTTCTCTCAATCCATTCTCCGTTCAGCCTGTATTTGTGCATGGGATTGCCCCAGCCCAGGTGCAAGACCTTGCACTTGGCCTTGTTGAACTTGATGAGGTTGGCAAGGGCCCACCTCTCAAGCTGGTCCGGGTCCCTCTGGATGGAATTCCTTCCCCTCAGTGTGTTGACCACACCACACAGCTTGGTGTAGTCAGCAAACTTGCTGAGGGTGAACTCAGTGCCACTGTCCATGTCTCCAATGAAGATGATAAATAACACTGGTCCCAATATGGACCCTTGAGGGACACCAGTCGTCACTTGTCTCCATCTGGACATTGAGCTGTTAATTGCAACTCTTTGAATGTGAGTCCAGACAATTCCTTATCCACTGTATGCTCCACTCATCAAATCCATGCCTCTCCAGTTTAGAGACAAGGTTGTCATGCAGGACAGTGTCAAATGCTTTGTGCAAATCCAGGTAGATGACGTCAGTTGCTCTTCCCTTATCGACCAGTGCTCTAATGCCATCATAGAAGGTCACCAAATATGTCAGGCACAACTTGACCCTAGTGAAGCCATGTTGACTGCCACTGATCACCTCCTTATTTTCCATGTGCATTAGTATAGGTTCCAGGAGGATCTGCTCCATGATCTTGCCAGGCACAGAGGTGAGACTGACTGGTTTGTAGTTCCCTGGGTCTTCCTTTTTTATCTTTTTAAAACTGGGGGTTATATATTTTCAAGCAGAGGGTTTTTTTTTGCTTAAAGGCCTATGAAAAATTCATTCTTACCTTATTCCTGAGGTGCAAACTCCTTGGTACCCTCCTCCATTCATTCATCACACTGTTGTGCAGTGTGATATGAAAATGTTTTTGCAGGGCAAACTATTGCAAGAAGGTAGCTGCAATATTTCTCAAATGTGGAGTATGTTCTGTGTTTGCCTGCCCACACAGAACACTCTTTTCATTTCATTTCAGTGGCACATCTCTGAGGTGATTTGTTTGATTTATTTTTGTTTCTTTTAGGCTTTAGCTTGTGCTCTTTTTGAGACACTGCCCTTGAAATCTGAGAAGTTGTGACAGGTCTGATGCATTGCTGCAAGTACCATGGAATTCTCAAGGGTTAAAATTTCATGGTCATGGTTCTCAAAGAGCTGTCTAAAAAGAAATCCAAGAGCTTTCTGTTAGAGACAGCTTTTCAAGTTACATTGGAGAGTCAGTTGGCTGGTTGCTTTTCTTTATCTGCCCTGTGAAAAGTAAGTGCAAGTTAGTGCTTATCTGAGTTTTGTAAATAGCACCAATTATCTTGGTGCTAAACCCACATCTCAAATTTTCTGTGCAAAATAAAACTTGGTTGTACTTGGGCATGTTTTGAACAAATTTCTTACTGGAATACTTCTCAAAAATACTAAGTTGAATACTTTCCATCAAATGAAAAGCAATTAAAGAGCTATATAAATAGTCTATACAGAATCATTGAGAGGTTTGGTACATTCAATTACTGTCTTGTTTAAATACTTCTTCATGCAGACAACTATAAAAGACATTCCTTTTTCTGTAAGCACCTAGTCTTCGTAGAAACAAGAGTTATATTGATTTACTGCAATTTATTTTCTCCCTGGATTCTGGTCTTGACACTGTGAAAAGATTAATTGGAATTAATGGCATTTGCACAGCTAATTAAAGTCACTCTTCCTCCAGTCAAATCAATTCCTTTAATCAGAGAAGTAGCAAAGTCTTGCTCAGTTCCTCCAGTCTTGCATGTAAATATTCTTTGCTTGAATAAGCATCTCTGCAGTCATTAGTCATTGAATAATGATACCTGGTAATTTCTTCAGCACTTGAAAAGCACAAATAATATACATATTCATTCTTATAGATAATGCAACAAAATAAGATTATTCTTTTTTTGTTTTTTTAATTTGAAGTTAATTAAAGACAGGGTTTGTTTTTACTCTTAATCCATTCTTCAAGAAGGATTCTGGAGATGAGCATGGTAGAATCAGAGAGTGTACTCTTAATTTTTCATGCACTGCCCTAACACAAATAAATGGCACAGCTTAAGGAAAGGAAATCCTGTGTATAATCTAATGATACGGTCTCTCTTTCTAAGCATCATGCAAAATAGCATGTTAACAAATTAATATGTAAAAAGGTTTTTCATGGAAAACACAAAAAGGATGGAAAGCAGAACAAACTCAACATGCTGTTAATCAGTGGGGTTCTGCTTAAGATGTAGGAGGCATAACTTCTGCTGAGGGAGAAGGCTTTAGAGGTATATTATTCTTAAACGAATCCATACTGCTAACAATGTTTGAGCTGCAGTAAACTCTCTGTCAGCAAATATGCAGAGCGTCGGTGACTACAATGGCCTTCTGAGTTGGTATTGCAGCCTGACTGCTCCACAAGTAAGAGCCAACAGGTTTGTTGTTCTGGGTGGCAGTGGATTTATGTTCTACTTTGATTTTTGCTGGTAGTTGACATGTGAAAATGACATGAATCCAAGGACATATTGAAGATATTGCTCGTCTGTGGATTTATTACAATAAATCCCTGTTTACAGAATGTTTAATGTGAAGCATCTTTTAACATATATGAAACCTTAATTCATGTTATTGAAGCAGAAAATCTTTGGCAATCGAGTCAGATCATCATTTATCATATGACTGTGATTACAAGTTCTGTTTCCTAGATACGAACCTAAATTCCAGACTCAGAATATATTTGTTATCTTTACTTTTATACTACACCTACTCTGAAAAAAGGTGATCAATAACATAACAAAAAAATCCAAATTAATCTCTCTGGGCAAAAGGTGTGACTGGTATTATTCATGCAGTCTCGTGTAAATGTTGGAGTAAAAGTTTTCTTTATGTGAAAATTCACGAGAGAACAAGTACATGATTACTTGTACTGGTAATTGCATTATGAGTTATGATCTTGGAAGATGTTAACTCTCGGCATTCAAGCAGGAAGATAAAATGCAACGTGTGTCTTGCATCCATCATATGAAGGATTAGCCAGCAAGTTACAAGTAGAATATGATGGCAAATCAGGAGAAGAAAGGAAAGAGGAAAAGCAATTCCAAATTTGCCCTGGATTCTGCTGGGATAGAGTTAGTTTCCTTCCTAGTAGCTATTGTGTTTTGGGTGTGCCTTAAGAATGCGTATTGTTTTAGTTGTTGCCAGGTGATGTTATACATTAGTCAAGGACTTTTTGAGCTTCCCACGGAAGCTGAGAGGGAGAATAAACAGAAAAATCTGGCCAAAGGAGTAATCCATGCCTTAGACATCATGCTCAGTATATAAATTGGGGTTGGCCTGGGGGCAGGAATCCACAATCACTGCTCAGGACTTGCTGGGCAACCAGTCACTGGGTGGTGAGAGTGACTTGTGTTGCATTACTTTATTTTGTATATTCTTTTATTGTTTTTATTATTATTATTTTCATTTTCCATTATTATTGTATTAAATTGTCTTTGTCTCAGCCCATAATTTTTTGCCTTTCCCCTCCTTTTCTCCCTCTGCACCCTATCCTGCTGAAGGTGGAGGGAGTGGAAGGGAAGTGAGCAAGTGGCTGTGTGGTCCTAGTTGCCAAGCTGGAGTTAAACCACAGCAAAAGTACATAGAAATCTTTTACTAAAACTAAGTGAATAGTAAATAAATACATTAAAGTCATGTTTTTTTCTCAGCTAAGAGGAGCAGTTTGTTAAATTCATTGAATGTGTTTCTTCACTTCAAATAAGTCTTCCAGGTTCTCTTAAAACAAACGTTTAGGAATAACTCATAGTATTCACATTTTTTGGATGTTAAACCAATGGAGTAGAACATACACTTCTAGTCCTGTACACATTCTACTGCAGAAGAAAAACTATATTTTATAGTGAGAATATAGAGGAGTACATACTATGTGCAGAGAACCAGCCCCAAGACCTATCCAAGCTACCTCTATTTTAGGTAATCTTTTCAGAGTACATTGATCTCTACTTTGAAACTGTAGTGCATGAGTGGAGTCTTTACAGTTGCAAGGACTGTAACATGAATTGCTTGTCAGTTTTAGGTGTGAAAATATTAATAATGGACAGTGGGTGGAAAAAGTTCATATTTTAGCAACTCTGCAGAATGATGTTGATTCCTAAGCTTTTTTTTAAGGTATATGAAGTTAGTATATGGGCCAATACAGTCAAGGTAAAGAAGCCACAATGGTGAAAAATCCTTAAATAATCCCAGAGAAAGTGGCATGGTCCCTACTAGAAAGTGGTTTGTAGAGCTAATCTTCAAGCTTTGAAAGTTCTGGAGTCACACTGTTCTTCCTGGATGGTGGTGGGAATTGAGATATTCAAAGAAATCTTACAGGAAAGGCCACATGCAAAGACACCATGTCTGTCAAGTCAGCCTTATAACTGTCATCTGATACGAAATGAACCAATTCATACAAAATTGTAGGCTTAAAGAGCCTGTGATTTGTTTCTGAACAGGGATATTCTATAGCAGGGAAGGATTCTTGAAGGTCTACTTGCAAGACTTACCTATACAATGTCTAAGTCAGTTCACCCTCATGTAGGATTGCAAATGCATTTAGCTGTGCTGTTCCTTCCAAAAACTGTAAGTTGGCTCTGTGTAGTGCAGTCTATTTAGTCCGTTCAGGGAATCACTGCATTCATAAGGGATCAAAAAAATTTATGCATTTTTTTCTTCTTTCGACAGTTTGATGCTGAAGTGTTTCCAACATTATAATTTAAAAGCCCAGTTCTGAGCCATGTGAAAGACAGACTTCCATTACAGAGGTAGTTTGGCAAGCTAATATGCTTTGGGATGAAAGACTTATTGAAAGCTTCATGACAACAATTTGGTAGTTGTGCACCGAGAAGGTATTTCTCGTTCTTCATTTCACTGCTGAAAATCTTCTGAACTGATAGAGCTGAAATATCAAATATCTTTCAGATGCCACCGTCTTAACTCAGAAAATCCCCAAAGCTTTTTATTCTGTCCTTTGAAAATGTTACCTTTGAGTTATCTGAATTTGTAGTGAGAAGAGAAGTTTCCCAACCAAAACGCTATTTCAGCTGCATTTTGTCATGGTTTAACCCCAGGCAGCACCACATAGCCGCTTGCTTACTTCCCCCCCAGTGGATGGGGGGAAAAAATCGAAAGGGTAAAAGTGAGAAAACTCATGTGATGAGGTAAAAAGTTTAATAATTGAAATTAATAATTGTAGCAATTAAAGGGAAGTATCAAAGAGATATAAAACTCAAGAAAGACAATTGATACAAGTCAAAATGCTTTCAGGATGCTTTCCACAGAGCGCAAGAGCTCCCGATCCCCAGTTCTGAGGGAATTGCTTGATGTAGTTGCCAAGCTAGTCTCCATACTTGAAAAGTCATGGCAGTGAGGTGAACTCCCCAGAGACTGGAAAAAGGGAAATATTGCACCCACTTTTAAAAAGGGTAGAAAGGAAGACCCTGGGAACTACTGACCTGTCAGCCTCACCTCTGTGCTTGGGAAGATCATGGGAGAGATCCTCCGAGAAGCTGTGCAAAGGTCCATGCAGGACAAGAGGGTGATTCAAAAGTAGCCAACATGGCTTCACCAAGGGCAAGCCCTGCCTGACCAACCTAGTGGTCGTCTGTGATGGAGTGTCTACATTGATGAACAAAGGAATAGCTGTGGATGTTGTCTATCCGGACTTCTGCAAGGCTTTTGACACAGTCCCCCACAACATCCTTCTCTCTAAACTCTAGAGAAATGGATTTGATGGGTGGACTGTTCAGTGGATGAGGAATTTGTTGGACGGTGGCATCCAGAGGTCAATGGCTCAATGTCCAGATGGAGATCGGTGACAAATGCTGTCCCTCAGGGGCTCATATTGGCATAAGTACTGCTCAATATCTTCATCAATAACAGACAGTGGTATCAAGTGCACCCTCATCAAGTCTGCAGATGACACCAAGCTGAGTGGTGTGGTTGCCACACCTGAGGGACAGGATGCCATCCAAACGGACCTGGACAAGCTCAAGAAGTGAGCACATGTGAACCTTATGGGGTTCAACAAGGCCAAGTGCAGGGTCCTGCATGTGGGTCTGGGCCACCCCTGGTATCAATACATGCTGGGGGATGAGGGGATTGAGAGCAGCCCTGCAGAGAAGGACTTGGGGGTACCAGTGGAGGAAAAACTGGACATGAGCCAGCAATGTGCACTTGCAGCCCAGAAAGTGAACTGCATCCTGGGCTGCATCAAAAGAAGCATGGCCAGCAGTTGGAGGGAGGTGATTCTGCCCCTATACACTGCTCTCATGAGATCCCTCCTGGAGTACTGCATCTAGCTCTGAAGCCCCCAGCACAGGAAAGACATGGACCTGTTGGAGAGGTTCCAGAGGAAGGCCATAAAGATCATCAGAGGGTTAGAGCACCTATCCTATAAGGCAGGCTGTGAGAGCTGGGGTTGTTCAGCCTGGAGAAGAGAAGGTTCCAGGGAGACCTTATAGCAGCCTTTCAGTACTTGAAGCGGGCCTACAGGAAAGAGGGACAAACTTTTTAGCAGGGCCTGTAGTGATAGGACAGGGGTTAACGGTTTTAATCTAAAAGAGGATAGATTGAGAATAGACATAAGGAAGAAGGTTGTGCATTGAGGGTCGTGAAACACAGGAACAAGTTGCCCAGAGAGGTGGTAGATGTATCATACCTGGAAATATTCACTGTCAGGGTGGAAGGGGCTCTGAGAACCTCCTGATCGAGTTGAAAATGTCAAGTCTTCAAACATCTTGATAAGCAAATGCAGACCTTGATGTATTAGTCTTCCTTTTTTAGCACTTTTTGCTGTTTAAAGGCAAGAGTTTAGCAGTCTTTTCCATTGATTTAAATACAATCAGGACTCTAAAAATACTATACAGTTTGTTGAAAATTAAACTTTTTTACTTTACTTAGTCATCTAGGGCTGTATTATCATTTGCTGTGAGTCTGCTGGAGCCAATGTCAGTTTCAGCAGTTTACAGAAGAAAATCTGTACGCCTGATTTTTTTATTTGGTAGATAGACAAAATATTAGTTCACTGGAGTCAAAGAAATTCTCCCCTTCCCAACTTTTACCACTCCCATATGGTGTAGAGGGCTTTTTAATGTTGAT
>VZSF01008151.1:19723-256140 GCA_013398295.1 Chionis minor | reverse complement strand
ACCCCCCCCCCCCCCGAATTTCTAAATAGCTTTTCTCTTCTCTGAATTGCATAGCAATTTTCTACACAAGTAGCTTCAAATTAATATAATAAATATAAGTATAATAGATATAATAAATATAGTAAGTATAATATAATATAAAATAACATAACAACATAACATAACATAACATAATCATATGTATTTTTAGTTTTGAATAATTTAAATGTAATATAATTTTGACAGACCATGTAATGAAAATAACCCAATATTGAGAATTTAAGCTTACCTTGGGCTTCAGCACTGATGCTGGCTAGCTTTGTGACACATTTTCTGTTTTACAGATGAATTCAAGTACCTTCTTAGGTAAGTGCATTGAAGTGCAGCTGTTCCCCAATGCATTCTTTACTTTAAAGTATTTCCTTAGCTTCTTCAAGAGCTTGGCTGCTTCATATTGTGTAGGACATTTCTGTCAACACTCTCCATTGAGCACCTGGGTCCCCAGAAGCTTTCTGTCTCTCACCCTGGAAAAGTTAACAGCTTGAATTTCCATGAAGTTGCTTGCTGAAGCTGAGTGGTGGAAGAAGTAAGCCAGGCATAGCTAGCAAGCACATTTCTGTCTGAGACGACAATCTGAGAGAAACTTGGCTTGAGGACTTGGCTGGAGGATAAAGCCAGAGACGAGGTCCAGTACAGGTGACCTTAAAACTCAGCAGGCAACTGTAGCTGGGTGAGCTGAAAAGTCCCTCGACTTCAGATGGAATCTGAGCATAATTTTGTAGACACAGAGCTTCTGCCAAGCATTTAGTAGCAAAAAACAAGCCTCACAAACAATACAGGCTAAATTGTAACTTAGTACAGGAAAGGGGAAGTTTCGGTCAGGGAAAATGAGCATCAAAATGGTAAAAATGTTTGTCTGAAGTGCAGTGAAAGACAGATTATCCATACTTGAGAGGTCACTCAGAAGCACTGTCTGAGTTGTTGATAAATGGTAAAGTTGATTTATTTCTCTTTGCATAAAAGCTCATGATTTTGAACCCTTAATGGTATCCACAGATGTTCTTAAACATAAATTAGGAATGTTAGCGAGTGCAAATGACAGTGAGTCAGTCTGAAGAAACAACCTTCTTCTTCATCTTATTTTTGAAGAATTTTGCAGACAGGAAAATACTGAGCTCAACCAGACTGTGGTGAAACTCAGACATGGAACTAACACTGACAGAAAAGAGTTGCTGCAAACCTGACTGGTCTGGGAAACTTATCTTGAAAGCTATGGTTGTCCTTAAAGTCAACAGTACTTAGTAGCCTTGCTCTTCTGATGGTAAACACAGTCTTGACATTTTGACTGTCAGTTTATGGATACGGCAGAACCTGGCTTCTTTGTCACAGAACATAGACAGAAGGCAGCAGCTATTGCCACTTTTATTCACTTCCCTGTGCTGCCAGCTGTTTGATGTGGACATTAAAGAAGAGAAGCAATTGAGGACAAAAAAGCACTGAGGTTAGGAGGCTCCTACTTGAAATATGAAAGGACAGTACATTGTAGCCTGTGCTTCTGCATGTTCGTGGAGAACTTCAAATATCAGACTTGGAGTGTGCCAATCAGGGGAGGAGTTGGCAGCGCTTGGAGAGAAGACATCTAGAAATGACAGGATGTGGTGGTCACTGATAACTACCCTTGCCTTGGAAAATAAACATGGATAATAAATCAAAAGCTACAAGGATTTTTTTTTTCGTTCACTTAACCTGATTTTTACTTATCAACACAAGCTTACAAAAAGTGGATAATGAGCAGGAGATAGTAATTTCACAATTCTCTAAACCATGAGGGCTTTAATGAGCTAGTTTATGTCATCAAAAATGTTGGAAGCAGGCTACAGACAGAAAATGGAGTCAGATAGCCGTCTAGCTATTTTTTGGACAAGAAACTGTAAAAATTCATGTATACTCCAAATCATTGTAGAAGAAAAAAAAGTGAGTGACAAAAAAATACTTTTTAAAGTGAAAATTTTATTTCTTTAGCAGTTGAAAAGCCTCACTATACTTTGTGGGACATGGTCACTCTTTCTGTGGGATCAGATCCAAAGTTGGCTGAAGTTTATAGGAATACTACTAACTCCAAATGTTAGTGTCCTTGCTGATTATTACTTGGTGACATTTTGAGTTAGTAGTGTCCATTCAAACCATGTACAATCGAAAGTTGACTCCTGCTGTCAGTACTGCTAAAGCAAAAATGACAGAAAGAGACAGCAAGTTTTTCCAGAAAAGCAGGAAATCAGAATACTCCACAACTGAACATATAATGAAAGAGCAGTGATTGTCTTATTTGTGAAACCTGGAACAGATTGCTACTGTCTTCAGTAAGATTATCAGTTCTTTCCTCCTTCTTCATTTACTTTATTTGCCCTAAACCTTGATGCAAAGTGAACTTAATATTATTTTTCCAGTTTCTTGACTTTGGTTTAGATTCAGTGCTCATTGTTAATGATCTTTTCCAGCATTATCTCATTCTATAAATGCCAACTTATTTTCTTTTTCCCCCTTTTGTTTTTAAGAAGAAAAGACAGAGTACAACTGTCTGCTGTTCAGACCCAAAGACCATTAGAATCACAATGATTTTATGTCAAATATATCAAGGAAGTAGTGGTAAGAACCAGAAGTATGTGGTTGGGGTTTTTTTAGTAGACTACTAAAAGACTTTTACATGTAGTTGGTGACGTTCACTTTCGTCTTTACTAAGGATTGTTAAAGAATGCCCTATTAGTTACCTGTAAAGTCAGAGATTACTGCAGACATAACATTTTAACAAGAGGCTTATACCCAAGCAACAGAAACTTCCAGATGTCATTCTAAAGAATTAGTCAGTAGCTTCATTTAGCTTTTACATATATATTGGAAAAATGAAAGATAGTGTGAATTAATATTGGAGATATTCTTGTTTAGAAGATAGGAATTTTAATGCAGTAAAATTTTACATTTAGTCTTCTTTCATTATAAAAAAAGGAAAATATTTTTATTCATTATATATGAAATAGAATATTTTAATTGCCTCAGTTTGTATGAAGTCTGGAACTGGCGAATTTAAAACTTTTAGAGCAGGGTAGAAAACTGTATTATTCTCTTGAAGAGCTTTACACTGTCTTAAACTCAGAAACTACTGTTATTCATACAACATTAATTTTTTTTATACTGTTTAGATTTATCTTCACAAAGTACCAAAATCTAATTATCTTGCAGAAAGTAAACCACTAGAAATGGAGTATCAAAACAGTTCTAAGAATGACCTCTGCAAAAGCACATGGTTCAGAAGATTAAATTGTGCACATGGCTGGTGTGGTGCAGAGTCACCATGTTAGTCTTGAGAACAGGGCTTACTACCACAGGGTGATGGGTCTTCTGGATATGCTTGGTACAGATGAAATTTCATTTCAGACTGCAGAGGACTACAGTTTGATATGTATTCATCTACCTGGACTTGTGCAAGACATTTGACATCGTCCCACATGGCATCCTGGTCTCTAAATTGGAGACACATGGATTTGACGGATGGACAATTTGGTGGATAAGGATCTGGGGGAATGGACACACTCAAAATAGTTGCTGTCAATGGCTCAGTGTCCAAGTGGTGACCAGTGATGAGTGGTGTTCCTGAGGGGTCGGTACTGGCACCAGTACTATTTGACGTCTTTGTTGGCAACATGGATGTTGGAATTGAGTGCACCCTCAGCAAGTTTGCTGATGACATCAAGCTGTATGGAGCGGTTGACTCACTGGAGGGAAGGGATGCCATCCAGAGGGACCTGGACAAACTTGAGAGGTGGGCCCACGCGAACATCATGAAGTTCGGTAAGACCAAGTGCAAGGTCCTGCACCTGGGTTGGGGCAACCCCATGGACAAATACAGGCTGGATCAAGAACAGCCCTGAGTAGAAGGACCTTGGGGCACAGGTGGATGTAAAGCTGGACATGAGCCAGCAATATGTGCTTGCAACCCAGAAAGTCAACCATATCCTGGGCTGCATCAAAAGAATTGTAGCCAGCACGTTGAGGGAGGTGATTCTGCCCCTCTGCTCTTGTGAGACACCACCTGGAGTACTGCATCCAGCTCTGGAACCCCCAGCATAAGAAGGACATGGACCTGTTGGAGGAGTCCAGAGGAAGACCATAAAGATCATCAGAGGATGAGAGCACCTCTCCTATGAGAACAGGCTGGGAGAGCTGGGGTTGTATGATACATCAATATTAACCAAACTTCTGTCTGAAGAAGCAAGTTTTAAAGCTTTCCTGTACTCATCCAGCATGCTCATTGAGGGACATCTTCAGTAGTATATGTCTATTACCTGATGGCTGAACCAAAATCACAGCATCATGGACACAGCATGCAGACTGTCAGGGTCCCTCCAGAGTTTTCCACTCTAACCCCCTGCCTAGAGCAGGCTTAGCCATGGGGTCAAACCAGGTTGCTTAGTGTGTTATCTCATGGGGGCTGAAAACCCTCTAAAGAGGGTGCGGCACCACCTCCATGATGCGCCCATCCCCACTGCCCAGCAATACTTGTGGAGAAAAAGCTTTCCTTTGTCTCCAGCCTATCTGGCCCTGATCTGTTCACTGCCCACTAGGACTCAGAACCTCCTGCCCAGGGCTGCCCCTAACCCCACTGACATCGCTGCCAGGGCTCTGCCTCCCTGGGACAGGACTCCACAGTGCTCTATCCTGACTTATATGAAGACCCTGTCAGCCTCTTCCTCTCACTGGTCCCAGCCCATCTACACAGTCTGGTGCATCCCAGTTTGGAATCACCTGTAAACATTACAGACATGCACTTTGCCATCTCCCCAGCTTGTTGATGAGAGGCTCCTTTGGAAGCCAGCTGCCACGCAAAGCATAACCCATTAACCACCCCTCTCTGAGCCAAATTTTCCAAAATTTTTTTTTTTTTTTTCCCATTCCCTCCATCTGCTTGTGCACCCATCTGGACCATAGCGTCCTAACTTAGAAGAATACTATTGGAGATGGTGACAAAAGCCATGCTAATGGCAAGATAAAGGACATCCACAACTCTCCACTTATCCACAAGTACAGCTATGTTATCATGAAAGGCAACCATCTGGGACTGGCATGATTCATCCATGGTCAGTCCATGCTGGCTATTCTCTGCCACCTTCTTTGCCTTCTTGCCCCCAGACTTGTGCTCCAACAGGTCTTGTTCCATGATTTTTGCATTCACTGAACTAAGTCTGACCAGTCTGTAGTTCCTTAGACTGTCCTTTTTTGTCTTTTCTGAAGGTGGATACAACATTTGTGTTTCTCCAGTCTTCAGGGACCTTCCCTGGTCACCAGAACCTTTTAGAGGTGCTAGACCTCAACCTTACAAGGACACCATCCAGCTCGTCCAGCACCCTTGGGTGCAGGCTGTTGAGTCTGTCCACCTTTGACTGAACTGGTCCTAACAACACCATGCTGTTTTATGTGGAGATGAGCTGTGCCGTGATGCCTCTCAGTAGGGCAGATAAACTTAGGTACACTACCTCAGCAATGCAGCTATCTGCTGCTGATTACGGAGCTGTATCTGTCACAGGTAATTTGGATATTGCTGTTCTGTGCCACATACATGGTACGAGTGCTCTTTCCTGGCTTCTCCTTTACTATACAAGGTGCTGCCAGCCTGTGGAAGAAGCCGCCTGGGTTTCTGCAGTGTCTGTGGTGCTTTGGTAGGGCCAAACTGTGGGATATGGTGACCTCTTCTGCAGAGCTGGGATAGGACTGTCAGCTTCAGAGCTGAGCTGATAGTGCTGTTTTTCATTATCCTGATGTATTTCAGGGTCTCTTGGATTTTGAATAATTGCTAATGACACCACTTTAATTTCTAGTTTAATGTTATTTGCAGTTGGTGCTCAGAACTGTATAAAACAAGTAGCTTGATCACATCAAATTTTCTTATTCCTTTCCAATTGGAAATAAAGGTTATTACACATATGACTACTCTCTGTCCATATACATATATTTTTCAGTCAATATTTATTTCAATCTTTCTTCTATTCCAATGCTTATATTGAATTAAAAGTAGGACTAAAAGGTGTACGGATCCCCTTTAGTTTCTGAGAACTAGTACAATTATTACACTAAATGTGTTTATGCTGTATTTGCATTTATTTTCTTGGGATTTTATGCCAGACATTGTCAAAAAAAATCCAACGTAAATCAAATTCAATGTCAAATTCAAATCAAAGTCAATGTAATTTCAGAACTAATAATTACGGCTTGATTTGCTAATTAGAGCACATCCTGTGAAGAAAAAGAGTTGTATCATGTGGCGAGTTTAAACCATTCAAAAGCTAACATTTAATATTCTGATCAAATAGTCCACAAATGAGTGGTAAACAAAGAATTTTATCTGAAATTTTTTGATGAATAACTTTGAATTACTGATACATTCAGAGATAATAGCAGTAAGAAAAAGAAGGCCAACTGACCACATAAATTATCCCTTGCAATTTATTTACTCACCTCTAATTAAAAACAATAAAACCTGCTTCATGAATATTTAATCATAACAAAAGCTGTACCAGTTCAATTATAGTCATTTGGAAAGGCCTATGTAAAGAAACCATACGATCTAGTAGTTCTGATTTTTTTGTTAAAAAGCATGTCTATTTTAGAACACATTGCAGTATTCTTGCCATCTAGTCCTGACAATGAATTGAGTTTACGCAGTAATTTCTTCAACGACAGCGGTATTGCAAGAGGGTATGAAAAACATGTGTACAGACGTTTTTATTCCTAATATGAGAGGGAGCAGAACACAAATTTTATAAGGGAAGTCCAAGAATACTGGACTGAGAATATCTTTACAAGAGCGTTTTAGATGATGGCAGACTATAACCTAACCTTACATATCGTTATAGCTAACAAGTAGCTGAAGTAAGGAGTTAATGTGTGCAGTCTTTGACATTCTCAAGGAAGATAAACAACTCAATGTCAGGCTTTGCTGCTTCTGACACATTTCTAACATTTCACAGTGCTTGTATTGCTGACTAAACACAAGTCAGTCTCTTCCATGAAAACTAATGTTTCTATGCCCTTTCCTGTTCCAGAATTTAAAAAAAATGCTTGTAAAGCAACTGTCCAGTAGGTTGTTTATAGATTAACTCATTGTTCATTGTAACAAGGCTTAATTTAGCATAATAACATGCCAGAATAAATGATATTCACAATGATTTTGACCTTGCTTCTCAGCAATAAAATTAAATATTGGCCAGAATAAATCTGTTTATAAACAAGATCAGGCAGAAAAGTTGGTAAACTTTACAAAGTACTAATTAGGAGGTTGTCTTTCATATACAGAAAGTTTCATTTGTCTGTCTTTCGTTATGAAATGGACCAAAGAAAAAGAACTGCAAGCTCATCGCATCATGCATTTGCTACATGTATTACTGGTCTGTACACAAGAAGACATCAAAACGGTAACTTCTTAAATCTTGTGGTGCAGAATAGATTCAATTGTTACTTACATTCAAACTGAATTGAAGTAAGCATATGAAGAGCATAAACTGTTGGTTTTTGCAGCCACCAGAACCTTGGAATTACTATAAAAGGTATTGTGCATGTTCTGGGTGATGAATGGATTTTACCAGGCCTGTAGTGACAGGACAAGTGTTATGGTTTTAAACTGAAAGAGGACAGCTTAGATTTGACATAAAGAAGTTGTTTTTCACAATGAGGGTGGTGAGGTACTGGAACAGAGTGCCCAGGGAAGTTGTGGATAGCCCAGCACGGGAAGTGTCCAAAGTCAGTTGAGACAGGGCTTTGAGCAACCCGATCTAGTGAAAAATGTCCCTGTTTTAGCAGGGGGGTTGGACTAGAAGATCTTTAAAGCTTTCTTCCAATCCAAAATATTGTATGATTCTGTGATTCTGTGATTCTCTTGCTGAAACAACCTCTCAGCGCTCATTAAACTTCATGCTTATTGTTGGTCTACATATTCCCTTTTCAGTTTTCATACTTTCATATTTAGTTTATAGCTTGAGCATGCGAATTATAAACAAAACCTTAAAATTTTCCTGTTCTTTGTTTCTGTTTTTGCATGTGTTCTGTAGTTTTTATTTCTCTAATATCAGGCATTGTGGTTGTATCCACGCCTACAACAAACAAAAAGAGACATTCTTTTTTCACTAATTCTTGGAAAACGTTCTCAAAGACCATATATTATTTACGTATGTAGAGTATTTTATGTTCTATATATATGCCAAATGTAGACTCTACAAATCGATTTTAACAGGATCCGATCCTCAGTCATTTATGTTCTTTGGCTGAGCTTCATCTCTAACCTTACAGAAGAGATGTATTTTCAGTGCTAGGTTTCCCTGAAAACAGAATCAAGTGCAGTTTTTCAAGACAATTTGAATTTAAGATTCAGGTTGAATATGCGTTTTTTTAGTCTCTCTCCATTCATTTTTTAACTTTTCCTGAACTTCACTGACTAATTATAAAATGCTGGCTTATCAGTTTAAGCTGGGGATCTTCTACAGTTCTAAAGAGTTCCGGTTTTCAGAACCACGATGTTTATGAGAACTCCTTTATCTAATGTGAAAATCCCTTTTTACCTACATAAAATGTTATCTGTTCCTTTAGGTACATTTTTGAAGACAGATAAGATGTTCTGAAATACTGAAGAAATCCTTGAGAGGTTGAAATGCTTCGCTGTATTTTCCCCATTCAATTTCCAAATAGTAATTTAATGGAGAAATAATTTTCATGCCTTCTGATACTTGAGAGAAGCAAAGGCAGAACCGAAGGACATGGAGGTGCAGGGAAAAGTACACCCAACATCACATGAAGCTGCAGAGCCATGTCCAAGTCCAAGGTAACGAATGAAGTTATCCATGCCATGTTCTGGATCTGACCCTCCATGATGAGATGAGAAAGGGTGTAGTATTGGAGAAGGTGAAGAAAAACTAAAACCCAATGATAAGTCACTTGAGAAGCTATGATTTCTGATTCTGATGGGATGCTACAAAGTGCTAAGAAAGGACAGGAAAAAGGGAGGCAGCAGACTGATGGGGGAAGGCTCTGTGTGGAGTATATGTGCTTTGGAGTGTCCTAAATGCCATGTGCTGTCCCAGAAGGGTTTCAGTAGTGGCCACTCAAGATAAAAAAAATCTGTCTTTCTTGCTGCGCAAGAGGTGCTTAATGGCACTGAAATTGTTCAGAACTCACCGGGAAGGCTGGTGTTTTTCCTAATGTTCTTGTAACACAGCAAATTATTGACTTGTTCATGTTTAGAAATGAAGACCTCATTTGCAGCTAGAGAAGAGTAAATGACATCCTAATAGGACTCCTTCCATTTTATACAATGGGCTATGCTCTTGTCTCAGTTTGGTGTAAATCTGCAGTAGTTTCATCAAATTAATGGATTTTTTTCTATAGTTGCACAAGACTAATTAATGTAACCCTGTCAGGGAAAAGGCCAGAGGCCAGTTGTGCTAATACTCATATAGTCACTCTGGGTACAGTGAAACCATATAGGGGCTATTTTTCAAGAACTGTGATTCAGATTTCCCCTCTGGCAAATAAAGGAAGGAAATTTATCCATATCCTATTTTCCAGTTGTGATGCAAACACAATGACCTCCTGTTACGTGTTCTCCAGTTTGAAATAAATGATCACAAAATTTCCATAAAATTAAGCACAAGATTTGCACAGTAAAAGTAAATATGTTCTTCTTCCTGCAAACCCCACCCATTCATCTCCTTCCCTTTTTCTTTCCAGAAACCTGCATGTTTATGCCACCTTGCTGCTTTCTGAAATAGGAGATATTTTTGAAAGCAGTATCTGCCCTTCTCTCCACTCTGGTGAGACCACACCAGGAGTTCTGTGGCCACCTCTGGAGCCCCCAACATAAGAAGGATGTGGACCTCTTTGAACAGGTCCAGAGGAGGGCCATGAAGATGATCAGAGGGCTGGAGTACCTCTGCTATGAGGACAGGCTGAGAGAATTAAGGTTGTTCAGCCTGGACGAAAGAGGGCTCCAGGGAGACCTTATAGCAGCCTTCCAGTATCTGAAGGGAGACTACAAGAAAGCTGGAGAGGGACTTTTTCAAGGGCATATAGAGATAGTACGAGGGGTAATGGCTTTAAACTAGAAGAGAGTAGATTTAGATTGGATATTGGGAAGAAATTTTTCACTGTGAGGTGGATGAGGTACAGGAACACTCTGGCCAGGGAAGCTGTGGACACCCCATCCCTGGAAGTGTTCAAGGCCAGGCTGGATGAGGCTTTGAGCAACGTGGTCTAGTGGGAGGTGTCCCTGCCCATGGCCAGGGGGTTGATCTTTAAGGTCCCTTCCAACTTAAACCATTCTATGATTCTATGATTCCATGATTCTGTGATCCACAGGTCTGTCTACCAAGCCAGAAGTTGACAGGATATTTTCAGAACTGGTGAAGTATATTGGACTGAAAAAGGGACCAAAGCTAAAATTCTAGAGTGACCTGTGGCCTAAGCTGTTTTCAGAATGGTCCATCATCAGTCCAGGATAACCTTTCAGCACTGGGGAAGAGACTGATTCTTGTTCTGAATTCTGTAGGTTTGATCTGATAAATGGCAAAATGGCATTCTGATAGTAAAGGGCAAATCCTCACAGTTTCCAGCTGATTTGCTTATCTGGAAGTTTGGAAATGGTTTTCTGTAACTTTGCTAGTCTTAGATTGATGAGTTTTTGTGATGCCCTATAAAGTGCTTGCTGAAACTGACAATCAAAACTTTGTAGGAGAAACTTGGCTTTCTTTGAATATGTTTGATAAAACTGTTTAGTGCTTTTCAGACTGTTAAAGATAGTGCCTTAATACAAAGAATAAACAGGTAAATGTCAAAACCAAAGTAATGGTTATATATGAAATTCCAGGAAGAATATTGTTTCTGACTTTCTGAAAATAAAGAATACCAGCTCCATACTGACTGACATGCTTAAATGTTAGATCTTGTCATCATCTGTTGCTCTTTTTTTGATTTAATATTGAGCATGTTTTCACATTTTGGTAGCTGTTAAAAGGCATTCTCAGTGCAAAATGGAGCCTGGATTTACTCATTATCTATTTTTGGTTTTGCCACCGGTAGGGATTTTTATTTTGAACATGTAGAGAAATCATTTGTATTTTATTATCAAGTGCAGGAAGATGAGGTCTCAGTATTTTCATCAGTCTTGAATGCAAAGACAATGATAGGTCTTCACAAAAAGAAAATACTATCTCCTTTTCCATTCTTTCATATAGTCTAGCAAATATAGCCTATGTGCAACCCAGTCAGTGTAGGAAAGAAAACTGTAAGAAGAGACACCTGGAAAGGAGGCTTTCATAGTGAGTTTTTGGTTTTATTTTGTTTAAATCATCAAAAGAGCTGGGATATCCCTGCTCAACTAAACCACGGTTCTTCTACACATAATGCTTCTTATGACACTGAACAGATAAATGTGATCCATATAAGGCAAATAAAACCTCCTCCTCCTCCTCCTCCTCATGTCATCTCTATATGGTACTTTATGCTTGTAATCACCAAATAATTTTCTGTTAGAAGGTAAGATGGAGTAGTAAAGAAAAAGCGTACATAGCAGTGTATAGAACTACATATGCAATAGTGTATAGAAGTAAGTTTTTTGGCCCACTGTGTGTAGTGACATTAAACTTACTTATCTTCTTGCAAAAGCTGAAGTGCCGTATACATACGAAAAAACCCCATGTAACTTTGTGGGGGATTTTTTGTTGTTGTTTTTTTATTATTCTCATCAGGTTGTCTGGTATGAACGGGAACAAATCAGTTTATTGATTGCAACAACTGTAGGAACAGTATTTAATACTTGTGTGATATCCTCAATATAGGAGATACTTTGGCATTATATTTTACAACACAAAATGATTACATTTCGTTCCAATAGTTTAAATACCAGCACAAGGATCACAGCAAAATAAAAGCTATTGTGGTATATTAAAGAATGAGCAAATGAATAATCTTTCCCTTCCCAAGCAGATTTGAATCAAACTTTTGAAATACATTTTGCTTATAATATGCATAATTAGTGTAATTAATATTGCAATTGCTTTAATTTCTCTGTTACGCTTTGTGCTTAATGATATTATTATAGCAGATAATGTTCATCTAACTGGTGTGTTCTGGAAAAAAGTTGTCTTTATCTTGCTTTTCCTATAATGTCATTATGTAATGCTCTTTGCCATACTCCTCTGTTTTTTCTCCCAGAGGATTACAGAAAGAAATTGTGTTTTGTGTTCTGATGCATGAAATATGTTCCTGTGCTGGTTTTGGCTGAGCTGCTCACTCACTCCCTGCCAGTGGGATTGATGGGGGAATCAGAAAAGTAAAAGTGTGAAAGCTCCTGGGTTGAGATAAAGACAGTTTAACAGGTAGAGCAAAAGCTGTGTGCGCAAACAAAACAAAACGAGGAATTCGTTCACTGCTTCACACCGATAGGCAGGCGTTCATGGCACCATGCAAGCTACTATAAAGAAAATCAACTATCCCAGCCAAAACCAGCACGGTTCCTTTTGTTGCTGTTTTGGCAGGGGGCGCCCGTGGGCCTTACTGGCCCTGCCCCACCGCTGGGACCAGGAGTCCCATGTCAGCCCAGGACTGCTCCAGTGATGCACCCACTCATGGTCCAGTGTCCCAGCCCTGGTGTGTCCCAGCCCTGGCCTTGATGCGCTTGAGGGCTTCTGCTGTTGCAGAGGGGGAGGGATCCATCTGTCCTTCCTCCTTTTTGGGGGCTGATGATTTCTGCCCCAAAACACCCAGGTCCTCTTGCTCATTTTCTCCTTCAGCTGATGAGTGATCCCTAGAGCCACCTGTGCTCCTGCTGTCTCACTGCTGCGGGAGGGAGTTGCTTCACACTGGTTTTGTTCTTCTGGGACTTGGAAAGTAACAGTAGCCAAAAAAATACCCATAAGGTCTTGTTTCTATCCACCGCATGGCCTGGTTTTGACAAGAAAGTAAAAAACTCTGTAAGAACAGAGTAAGAGACATCAGCGTCACACCAACAGAGAAAAGTCCCCTCTTTGTGTGCAACAGAAATATGCAGATGTTTCTACCCTGGTTTTGCATGATCATATCCATGAAAGATATGATTTCTTTCCACAGGCTTTTATACAGCGCAGTAAGTCACACCAATGTAGGTCTTTCTTCTACCTCCAGAGATGCTTTGCTTAATTACCTTGCCTGTCCCAAGCGAAAGGGAAGGGGTCACTAGGTTACTACACCAATAACTTGTGCTGGGAATGTCCCATAGCCTTCCTACTTGTGCTCTCCTAAGTTGGATCTGAGTTCTGCTCCTGGACTACTGGATGCTGGGAGCAAATCACTTTGCCCATCTGACAAAGTACAATGCTAATGCTTTCGTTCATGGTTTTCTCAGTGATTGGTGTGTATGGATAAGACATTTCTAAAGAGTTTGGAGGGTGCTATTTTTTAGAAAAAAATATTTCAATAATTGCTCTAATTTTATTGGGAGCAACTTGGGAAAAACTATAAAAGTGGAAGCACAAGAGTGAATGCTAGGAAGATCTGTGCTTTTTTTTTTTTTGCTTTTGTAATGAAGGGTGCTTTTTATGTTGACAGGCAGTGAGAGTATCTTATGTAGAAAATTCTATTTTTAAAGAATATGAAATTTCTTTTTATGCATTTGTTATATATTTGCAAATATATAGAAAGTATTCTAACTCTTACTTTGATTTTATGTAATTTCACAATGACACAACCTTATTTTCCTTTTTGTGATAAATTAAGTAATCCAGTCTAGCAAGAGGAGGCATAAAAATGTTCTATCTTCTGTCCTCCTCTCATTCCCCCAAATTTAGCCATTGAAAAATCCTGAAGCAAATAAATGTGTTCAAATCACAGTTCTGACACTGCTTCCTTAATTTCCTTGAGCAAATCTTCTGAGTACCTTAGTTTTCTCTCTGAGGTGCAGAGAGTTGATGATGATGTTTGAGCATTTAGGTGGAATGACATTTTACCAAACACTTCATAGAGGAAGTCTGAATCTTTTCAAATGGGGAACATGTTGCGTAGAAACATGAAAAAGTTTCCCAGGATCATTCCATAAACTAGAAGCAGATAAGGTCAGGAGCTACTGAGTCCAAGTAAAGGAGTATACACAAGTAATTTAGCCTCCTATAAAAAAATAAATATATTTTTTAGGAAATTCTTGAAAATAGAAAATGTCACATAATGGTATTACAATACAGGCTATGTAGGACAATCAGATCTATGGCTTGCAGTGTCTTACAGATGTTATTACAGCACACACAATTTTTAAGAAACAGGAGTTATTAGTGGATGTCATTGCACATAGTATGTTGAAACATAAAAATTTTTGATGTTTCATTCCCACTTCCCATCTTTATTGCAAGTAATCACAAGTACCTGCTAAAAAGGGCATGCCCAGAAGTTGGTTTCCCTCATTTCTTGTGTGTATGTCTTTGCTAGAATATGAAAAACAGGAACAAAAGAAGCATGCTAAAGGTTTTAAAGGTGGTGGTTTATTATAAATCAAATGTGTGGGGGTTCTTGATCTTCTAAGAACTACAGTCACACTGTCATTTGTGTTTATGTGAAAAGTAGAAGCCTCCATCTCCAGAGACACAGGCCCTAAGATCTGACATAAAAATGCCAATTTAGGCAGTGTAGTCTCACTCTCTAGTCAAGTAAGTCTGATAGTTTCTCTCTCTTCAGCTGGAACATGCAGTTACTAGTTTAAATATTTACTAAATTAATTGCTACCTCCTTCAAATAATACCCATGTAGAAAGGGATTAATAAGAAATCTTTTTGTCTTCTTATGAATCAAAAACTGCTACAGTCTGTCCGTGGTCTTCACTGGGACCCTTTACTTATGCCTACATTGATCGCCATGCCGCTAGCTGAGATACCAGTGGAATCAAAAGCAGCACTGTGGAAATTGAAAACACACTGAAAAAGTGAGACAAATATTTTAGCAGCTGCCTTGTACTGAGCCTCCCATTGCTGCAGTCAGACTCTGGTCTAGAAGTGCAAAAAATGGGCCATTCCCTTGGTGCAACTTTTAGGACTACGAACCCAATCCCATTAAAATGTTGTCCTTCAAATGAGGATTGCAAATATATAAATTAGATCATATTATCAACTCTTTTTGAGAAAAGTAGAACTTAAGTAAGAAAAGTGAAAACCTATAAGATGTTAAAACATCCATTATATGATAGTGGTGTAATATTTGCTTAGAACTCTTACATTTCACTCAGCACTTTGTGTTATGTGTCACCTCTTTATTGATAACCTCCAGCTGTCAGCTTCGAGATACGAGTATTGCACATGTATATTCTGAGAAGTGCATTTTGTGAAGACTTATGTTGCATGTTTTTGTAGGTCTCAGTAATCTATCCAATTTTCTTCTCTTTAATGATTTGATAGAATCATAGATACATTATACTGTAAAGCTTGGACATAGCTCTAAAATGTCTGCATCATTTTGATGGAGGAAATGTTTTAAGTATCTTCTTGTGGGATCATCATTGCTTGCTCCTCCCTTCTTAAAAATCTGTGATCTCATCTACAATGAAAAATATGTTTGTTTATCCTGGGAACTGTGACATTTCCTTCATTTCCTCCTGTTCTTTAAAATTGGTGAGCAACCTTTGTGTTCTTTATCTTCCAAGAATATATGCCAACCTGATGTCTTGTGTTTTTAATGTTAGAACTGTTTTTTTACTGACCTAAACTGGTGTTAAGTTCTAATAGGAACCCCTATATTGATATTTCCCTTAATTCTAATTATCTATACCAACGGGGATATTTGGGGTTATGCCTTAACCTACCCTTTTTATGTTTCAATTTTAAAGAGTAGCCACATCTGAAACACCTGTCACACCTGAAACAGAAATGGTGTGTCTTAGAGGACTGAAAACCCACCTGAGCAGGAGCATTTGTTTACCAGGTCTACCAGGGTACATATAAGAAAGTAATCACTCTGGCATCAAGGCTGAGAATTAAAGGAAACAGTAAAATAAAGGAACAGAAGGAAATTTTAGTATGAAACTCTAAAGGGATATCTGTACTCTGTGCGTATACTATGGCTTCAGTAAGACTTTCTAATATTTCTATGTATCTCCTCTAAATCTTTGAAGATGCACACTCAGTTCTGAAGTGCACAGCAGTTTCAGTAGATCATGAAGGCAAAGAATTTGCACTGCTCTTCAAAGAAGACATTTCAGATACTAAGTTATTGGTATCAAAATGCTTCAGCTAATGATTGGGTATTATTCTAGTTTAGAGCCAGCATAAAGGAGGTCACACATTTTGTTGTGTTGATTTTTTCTCTGTTGTATGTAACAGATAGACATGTAAGTTCCAGTTCCTTGATTTCTTCCCATGAGAAGAACAAAGCCTTGGACACACCAGCACAACTCCAGTTCCGAAGGGCAGAAGATGAGACTTGCAACTAGCTCTTCAGGTTCCACCTAACTTCTAGTCATGGCTTTCTGGCCTGGTTTTACAAGAGAGACCTTGCTTAGATTGTTTTGTATTCGACTGTCATGGTTCGGCCTGGATTGGCTATGGAGGTGAATGACAGATACTCTCTCCTACCTCACTTTGAAAGGAGGGAAGAGAGAGAGAAAGAGAGAGGGACTTATGAGTTTAGAAGGAACTAAACTACTTTAATGAAATATTAATAATAAAAATAAAATAATGAAATATATACAAAATTGTATTGAGCTGCCATGATGACAGTCATGTCACTAGTGGGCACTGAGGAAGTCCTAGATTGGACTCAGCGATGGAGGGGAACTGGATTCTGGATCTTGATTCAGGATTGGAATCAAAGGCAGATGAACAGACAGAATCCCCCTTGGACACTAGCCATTAATGAAAGAGCCTGACTCTTTTGATCCCTCAGCTTTTATACTGAGCATAATGCAGATGGGATGGAATACCCTGTTGGTCAGTTTGTGTCATCTGCCCTGTCTGTTCCTCCCCTCAGGTGTGATCCTCTACGCTTTTCCCCTTCCAACTGTTCAACAGGGCAAATAACAAAGTTGTCTGGCCTGGGGTGTTACAACAATAAGTAGGAAGAGCCTCTTTGCACACCATGCCTTGGTGTCAACTATAAACATGGGTCTTATTACTCTGAGAGTGAACAGTTTCTGCATAATATGTTTTTAATTCGAGCATTTAGAAGAGGCCTAGCTAGAAAGTAAAGTTACTGTCCTGTTTTACCTCAGAGCAGGACATTGACTTAGACTTGTAAATAATAATTTTTTGGAAAAGAAATCATTTTGTATCATGTATCATTTTTACATCAATAATATTAAATCTTGCCTTTATCTAATAAAACCTTCCTTATCCAAAATGGAGAGGGGGTGGGATAATATAGCCTAAAAGTAAAATATAAATATAAATAAAAATAAAAATAAAACCCAGTACAGTTTTAAACCAAAAACCAGTGGAAAAACTGGAGATTGAATGTAATAAAATGAAATAAAACTGTGTTTGCTACTGATTTTTCAGTTGAAGGTCTCCACTTCTCCTCTTGTTTTTCTATCCAGTCATAAAAGGTCTGTTTTTCCTTAAGGAGTAGGTGGTTTAATACAACATTTTCACAAGTCATGGCAATGCTTTTGTCAAATCGAGGAGTCAAAGGTGAAGAAGAAACAAACACATAACGAACTCCTTTTTTGCCACATCTATGATATCTCATTTTTATTTCCACGGTTTATTTTTTCCCTGTTATCTGTTGGTACCATTACCAGGGCTGCCCACACTGTGGGTAATGTAAATCCAAACACATTGAGATGCTCTTACCTTCAGAGACTTGTACTCTCTCCTCCACTGCTGAGGAGTACAGGTTTTAGTTTATCTGATGCCAGTCACTGCTCTTTCTTAATCCCTCCTCAGAAGTATTTTGTCTGGCTTCTTTATGGAACATTGGTCACTGAAGCGTTGGTAGTCTGATTTGATGAGGCTATTACAGTGTTCATTGCATGCCACAAATTTTGAATAGCTTGCTTTATATTCACCAGAAAAGACCTATTTTTTAATCAAGGGCAATCGAGAATAGCCACATTTGAAAATGTTATATTTTATAATCTATTGATATTGCAAAGGGGACTAGAGGGAGGACCCTGACAAGGAATATAAACCCTTTCCCACAGTACTGCTTAAAATGGAAATACTATTTAAAATGGCAAGTGCAAACAACCAAAACGAAAATGAAGTTTACTGTGACTTTTTCCTGTATTTTAAGAAGACGGGTTTCTTGAATCCTCTAATCACCACTAGTACTGTGTTGCTTCCTTTAAATAGTACATTTGCAATACATCCCTTGTTAGGTGAGCATTTCAGTCTTGGTTGAACAAACAGCATGTTCATAATTACTTTAGAAAGCATTCCTTGCTTCTGTTAAAAAATATTTGAGCCATCAGTCCTGACAAATTGCAGTAGAAAGGCTAATTTGTGCAGACAGAGAAAGCTTTTGTTATATATTTTTATGTGCTGGGTTTCTTCCCAACATTTCTGTGGTCAAGCTACAGAGCCAAATCATCTCTGTTATAACCTTTGTGAAGTTAATGGAGAAGTTTTAAGTCTGAATTCAGTGAATGAAGTGTGCAGCTGCAATGCACAGCTACTATGTAAAGCAAAACTAGATTTTATGATCTGCTCCACATACCTCCACAGATTTTTACGTTGCACTTTTTCCCTTCCCATTCAACATCTTTACCTTGTCCCCGTCCACATTTCCCAGAGTATTGCAGAGTTGATTTATTGACACGAGAGACAAATTGCCAGAAAAAGAGGAATTATTGCACCAAATATGCGAACTTGAGAACAGAAAAATCTGTTGATTGACTGGATAAAACGTGGAAAGACTTAATATCATGAAGTGATGCTGTGAATACTGTCTTGCTCTCCAAAAAAAATGTCAGTGTCTTTCATGATAGGGTTTTATATAGAAGGTCATATAATGGAGTTATGTAATTCTCCCTCCATCTCTGTGTTTCTCTCTTTCCTCTCCCTTACTCTCCATCTCTCCCTCCCCTACTTCTTGGTCTTATTTCTCTCTTTTTTCTCCTGTTGGCATGGAACGAACAAAATTGCCTATGTTAGTGCCATTGTTTGATATATTTGTTTGAATTACATGCATTTTAGCAGAATACTGATTGAAACAGTGGTCAAAATGGTAGGAGTACAACATTTTAAAGGGATTGTACTCACTAATTCTAGAAGAGTCAGTAAGGTAGTCTGTTTCATACAGACAGTTTAAAAATGTAGAAGAAAACTTTTTAAAGTTGCTTTTTTCACTGTGCATGAAGTAAACATTATTTAGGCTGTTCATTTGATGCTAGCCTTTTGGCATTGATCTTCAGGAAAAGAAGACAGATGTCTTTTACTTACGTAGTTCAGGGATAAACAGAGCAGAATAGGTATAGATTTGTAGATGAGGCCATTCTTCAACAAAAGGGGAGAGTGAAGGAAAATATGCAGAATTATACATAGCTCCAAAGATAGAAAGAAGTTCAAATAAGACTGGCATAGTGCTCTGAACAACTGGGGAGGCAGGCTTAACTTTCAGGAATAGGCTGGATGCCCTTAAATGTTGGCAGAATGTAGTTCTTCATTTGGCACAGAATGTACTACAAGTTTTTGTAAAATATATATTAAAGTTACTTACAATTTAAAGTTGTGCTTAGAGTCTAAAATGTGTGTGAGAAACAGCAGAGAAAGAATGGGCCCTGAAGATATCTCAGGCTCTATGCCCAGATTCTTGATACAAATCTTTTATACCAACGACAAATCCTTTTCAGATATTTCAGAAAATGAATGAAGATTTGCCAAAACAGAACCAAGTAGAAAGCATAAATACATTCTGAAAACTGCAGCCATATACCAGTACCTAAGTATATGATACCTATGAAGGAATGGAAATATACTGGGAATAACAAAGAATGACAACTATTCTTTATGTCCTGTTCAAGAAACTAAATTAAGGTCATTTCACTGTCCTTAGCTCTGGAAATATAAGATATTGCACTGAGCAGAAGATATTGCATTACTGACTGTAGAATCACAGAATGCTTGGAATCAATCTCTGTAGGTCATCTTGTCCAACCCCTCTGCTCGAGCAAGGCAACCTAGAACCAGTTGTCTCAGGCTGTGTCTGGGTGGCTTTTGAATATCTTAAAGGTTGGAGACGACCACTCCTGGGCAACCTCTTCCAGTTCTTAATCATTCTTATATTAAAACAGTGTTTCCTGATGTACAAGAGGAACCTCCGGTATTTATTTGGTGTTAGATTATATAAAGTTGGATTATACTAATAAGCATCATAACACTTTCAAATTAACGTTGTTACTTATCTTCCTATTGAGACTTGATGGTGTGTCAGACACACGTAAGTTTCTTAAGCCTTTGTACTGGTCTGCAGCACACATACGAAGGAGGAACTTCTTAACTTTTCTTCGAGAGAAGATCAATATTTATTGGTTTTATTAAAGGTACATGGACTTTGTTGAAGTATTTATCTCTGGTTCAAGTTTTAGTATGTTCAATGAAATGTCCTTGAAATGTTTCCTTTTAACTGTCTGGCATCACTTCTAGCAAACTGTTCCTTTATAGCTCCAGAACTGGAAATTCCTGCCTGTTTCAAGTCAGCATTTTTTCAGTCTCCCCCAGTTTTAGTTTCATTTTGAAACTCAGTATTTCAAGAGGCTGTTTGTGTACAAACCACTGAATTATGAGTAGTGTTAAAGATGCATGTACAGGTGATTACCTGTTCATGTTGACCCATCCTGAATATCAAGCTTCATCTTTCAAATGCATCAGCTGTCTTCAGTGGAGCTCTGCAGCAATAATCTACATGCTTTAACATTTGATTGGGGTTTCTTTTAGCATTGTGACTTCTTTTTCATTTATGTAAAAAATGTGAAAATTTCTAAGCCTGTGTAAGGGGCTGGCTTCTTAAAATAATTTTCTGAAAGGTAGGTAATGACATTTGCAATTGAGTACTGTCATTAACTTCAATGAAGGCAAAGTTGAGCCAACACAGCACACAGCATACTTCAGCAACTCAGCAGTTCACCTACTTCCTTGTCATGTGTTCTTCAGCACTGCTGGGAATTTCCATCCCCTACTTTCTATGCTCTTTACTTTAGAATTAATGTACACTATTGCATCATATCATACAAATTTTTCTACTGGTAGCACAAGAAAAACGATTCAGGAACTTCCTGAGTTTTGTCCTGGAAAGACTTCATTTTGTGTTGTTTTTATTTCAAGTAACATGCCTCTTTTCTTCTTCCCTCCCAGACACACAACTTTTTCAATGTAATTTGAAAGAAAATATAACCAGAGGATTCCAAGATATGTGTCCTAGTGATCAAACAAAGAGGGAGACTGAGGTGCATTATGACATACATCCCAAACAGTGAGTCCAGCAACACCTAAAGTGTGTCTCTAGGAAGGAACCATTCATACATTTCCATTTTTTTTATGGGATAAAGGAGATAGAATTTTAAATAGGAAAAAAGGGTTGTTTGATTTTTTTTTTTTAAATGAACAATATCAATTTTCTAAGCGAGAATACGCTGCCTCACATCTTCGCTCTTATTCAGTGGCTGTGGAATATAATGGAAGTACAGAGTGACTGCATTTGCATCACATAAGAGTGTGAGGCACCCAAAATACAGCATCCTTAAGGTATCTTGGTGGCATTGTAAAATTAGTGTGGGGGACCTGAGTCAGCTCCTATTGATTTCCGATCAAAATGTGTTTCAATGGCAGATGAAAAAATTCCGCAGGAAGCAGGCAGTTTTGGAAAAAAATCCTGTCAAAAATGCACAATGATTCATAAATTATATTGCATGCAGATAGGCAAGGGATGGCAGAAAAAAAAGCCATTCCTTGCCTATTAACAGAATAGAATAGTTCCTTTCACTACTAATACTCACTGCGTATGTCACAGAACAGGTGTTCATTTTAGTCCTGACAAATCTTTTCCTGTACAATACACTTACTTCTCATGCTCTCATAATAATATCATAAAGCAGGCCCCAACTTGTGGCAGCACCGAGTCTTCACAGACTACTACTTTGCCAAACAATTTGCTTTCCATCAATATCGTTTTGGTTCAGTCATATCCACTCCTTACCCCTTTGTTTATTCTTTCTTTACTGCTCCTTTCAGCTTGTAATTAATGTCCAGTGTTTAGATATTGTCATGATGTATGTATCGTTAAAACCACGTCCTGGTGATAGTGCTTTGTCTCCCCACGTCATCTTGCATTTTCTGTTTTTAATCTCAGTATGTACGGTTTGCCCCTTGCAAGGCTTATAATGCTCATTGCAGGAGGAAGCTAATCTTAGTTGGAATATCTAGATTTTAGTGTGTTATAAATATCTACGAATTGTAATTAAAAACTCCTTTTGCAGTTGACATCTCTTTCACAAATTTGAAAAGACAGAATTAAGGGCCTGAATTGTATTACCAAGTTTACCTTCCACTTTTCTCTTGTACTTAACTCATTCAAATGACCAAGTAAAAAGGTTGTGTATACTGGTGATCTTATCGGTACCCTTCACTGTGGCCAGTCCAAAACAGCCTGATGACCTAGTCCATGTGATTTCCATGTTGTAGAACACAGAGAAGTAATGTGTGAAGATTTTTTTTTTTTAAAGATGTCTTTGTCCTGCAGCTTGAGCTATACTGAAGGTTTTGGGTTTTATGTAAGTAATAACTTGCAGTGGTCAGCACAATGGGTATACATAAACCAACAAATACAAAAAAACAGAGCTGAACAATAGATATTTGTACGACCTTCATGAGAAGTGATGGTGATAATATCAGATATGCATTTAAATGAAGCAAACTCTCTTGAGATTCCCTATCCAGCTGTTGTGAAGCAAATAACTGAAGGAGGCAATATGTGCATAGTTTCTCTTCTCTTTGTTATACACATTGCAGTAGGGCGGCTCATTAACATTTTGTTTAAAAGGGAAATTACAAAGTGATGCTAACTGGGGTTAGAGGTCAGAAAGAGTACAGAGGCACAACAGTGAGGGTGAGAAAATGATTAAATTAAAAAGGGATTTTGGAATCCTTCTTTGGCAAATGTTTTCCCAGTGCTGTGAAGGTGATGTGAAGGTGGAGTGAAAATATTAACACATTCAAGTGGAGTATGTGGGGGATGGTGTGCTGAAGAAAGCAAAGTAGATCTCAAAAAAGCCCTTTTTTGTGGTGTTCCATTCCACCTTAGTGAAGCACAGAACTGTTTTCCTGCTCAGCTGAAATTTCCACCCATCCTTAGAGAGCAGAAAAGTTATTTAAGCCAGTACTGGCTGTCTGTTAGCTTCACCAAAAAGCTTCATGTTCTAGTTCAGCCTACTAGAGACTGTGTGTTGAGTTAGAAATTATATCCATCCTGCTCAGGGTGTTTTCCTTTTCCATCCCTGTTGCACTGCAACAAAATCTGTATTGTTAATCTCTTTCATTAGCATGTTAGCTACACATAGCTATGCTTCAGGACTGATATAACTGCTGTCATAGTAAAAACAGTTTCTAGTCTGCTTCTGACTACCCCAGGTAACAGTATAGTAGTCAGCTTCCAAAAATGGAAGACTTTTTTCCAGCTGTCTGGTTTCTTTCCCTTTGTTGCCATGGCTTAAATAATGGTGTGATGGGAAGGTCTTATTACAAGAGGTTCAGGATAAGTGAATGGTGAATGCAGCTCAGATGAGTTCTGATAAAATGGGAGATAATTCAATATACGTCTGTGTAAAACTTACCATCATGATTACCCAAGATTTGGGAAAAGCTTTAAAAAATCTAATTTCTTCATTTTATTTATTGCATTGCCAGTAATACAAGAGTAAATTCAAAGTATTCTCATTTATGATGTTTGCTTTTTACTTCTAATAGATCTGTTTAACAAGTTCTTTAGAGTGCATAAGACAGTGCAGTCACTGGTCAAACTAAAATCTACTTTAGCTTGTTGTGTTTTAATGCCTATTGTAGCATCTTTTAATGCCTAGAAGCAAGTATTTGGATGTTATTATAAACTGAGAAATTCTTTTTTTTATTAGCTTACTTTTATTTAGCATTAATGTTTACATTGTTTAGATCTAGGTATTATGGTGACAGGGCTTTTTTAGGTATAGCAAAACCTATCAGAGAATGCAAACCAGCTCTTGTTCACTGCAGGCTTCAGGCAGGTATAACTTAAGGAGGGACAAGCAGAGTGGGGAAAAAACCAAAACATAACAAGAAAACCTCCCAAGATTCTTATTTTATTATTTCAGAAGGAAAATAATACTTAAAGACTTGGGTGCTGGAACAAACTTCACTGAAGACAAGTTTGGCAGCAGATAACTGGCAAGAAGATAAAAGAGATACGTTCAGTTAATATGAACTCTTAAGCGTAACACCTCCACATGTGTGTAATTTATATATATATTAAATGAATGTGTCTATAAAACACACACACACACCATCCCACTGTATACTCAGTCTATTAACATTTCCAAAGCACTTGTCACAGTCCTGTCTAAGCTTTGTACAGAATTAAAATACCACCATAAATATTTCAAAAGTGGTAATTAATTGTCCTTCTTATGCTAGATAAAATGATAAGCTGCTGTTTCTGAAGAAAAATGATGGTTGCACTCCTGCTCTCGTTTTAGTGAAAGACTGTAGTTTTATAATCCTATTTTATTGCCTTCACTCTAGTACCATGGCAAAGCTTGAATGATGAAGCAGGTCTTACAAAATAATCTGAAGATTGTAAGGTGATGGCTTTTCTTAGATCTAATTATGGAAGATATTTTAGAGTCTTGGACCTACATTTAGCTGTTAAGTGTAGTGCACTTTTAATCACAGCAGTAACAGCTACATATGAAAGTGTTGAATCTGGGCCAGAGCATTGCACTGGAACAACTACAAACCTTCAGTCCAGGTGTAATAAAGCAAAAACCACATTTCTGGAAAGCCCTTCATATGTCCTCCAAATGGTTCCTTTCCCAATGTGTAGGTAGCTCACTTATAAAAGCTTGTTTCTTTCCCAGTTTTTAAGAAATCCATCCATCCATATCACCCAAAGATATGTGAAATAATGTTACTTAGAAGACAACACTTTCTAAAATTACCAGAACTATTCATCTGAAGAGTTATCTTGCTTCTTTCAATCCCAAACACAAATACAGTCCATCGCCTGTTTTCTTTCTTCATTCATTCTTGGTTTGGGTGTGATTTTGCCACAGTCTTCAGCCAAGTTCTTCCCTCGTTGTTTTTTTTTTTTTTTCCTCTGGAGGGCTTAGCAGCAGACTGTTCTATACACAGAAGAATACCTGTCTGCCTCCTCTACGTCACTCTTTTCAGTTTCACATTGTCCTAATGTGCCAGATGTATCTAATCAAGTAATTATTCAGAAAAACCTCAGTGGTGCTGAATTAATGTGGATGGGGAAGAATAATGCCTGGTAATAATAAGTTTGTGCATGCCCAGACAAAATGCTCACAGCCTCTAACATTACTCCAGAAATGCAAAAAGCTGTTAAATTGCTGCATTAGAGAGTAACTGAATGGTTAGGTTTATGAGTACTTAGTATGATGCATACTGCCTCCATCCATACATAGTCTTTCTGAATTCAGTAGTCACCCATTAAGAGGAAACACCATTCTCAACAACATTTCCCAGAGAGTTAGATATTGCCTGAAAGTGTGTAGTGTAGAAATAAATCTATCGGCATTTTTGTCAAGGGAAAGCATTAATATTAAATCACCTCTGTAACTTTCACTTATTAGCCTATTTTCAATAGTACATATTATGTCAGCTCTAGAATTTAACATATATTATTACCTTTTCCCCAAAAAGTTGCATGTAACATTAGTCCATGCAATGTTGTGTGAGATGCAAAGTCTGCACTGATGGCTTTTCTTACAGGCTCATCTCAGTGAATCAAAATTTTACCTGCTCTTGCCATTTGAACTCTGCAGTTTATCACATTGTGGATACTCCACATCCTGGTTCTAGATCAAGTTTTGTCCCACGGTCTCATAGTTGCCGTCATGAAGACCATCAGGTGCACCCATATGATCGTCTCCCTCCTAGGACCAACTGGTAGTTACATTTTAATACACACAAACAGTTAGCGTCTACAAACAGGAGAGTGTGAACCACTTTTTGTCTTACACTTTTGGCAATATGGCAGTGTTCTTTCACTCCTCCAATAAGTCATTGACCAAATTCAATAAAATTTGACAGAGATATGCACATCTCAAAGATAAGCAAGTTTTTATGTGAAAATAGGTAGCAAAACTCTGGGAGACAACTTGCAAGTGCCCCTGCAGGCACTTCAACAGTAGGAAAAACAGTATGGTGACTTCATGCCATTTAAACACAGGAAAAATCACGTGGGAGAGAAGACTCAAGCACATGTAAAGCTTCATTCAGAGCCAATAACTGATTATGAGACATAAGCCTGTCAGAAACATGGCTGTATAAGTTTTGGTCCTCATAGTACTGCTTGTGGGGATCAAGACTAGGTCAAAATTCATCATTTTGCCCATCTTAAAAAAAAGAAAAAAACCCACACCCCAAAACAAAACAAACCCAACAAGTCCAGGTTTGGGACTCCAGAAGGCAGGTTTGAGACAAGGACTAGTGGAGACCTAATTGGATGCATGTGCATGAATTGTTATGGTTCATCCTAAATGTAAAAATAGCAGATTGATAGACCAAGGTGTTAATTAAAACCTGGCTACTTGAACAAGTAAACAAAATACTGTCACATGATGCTTTTCCAGATGCAAAAGCCCTTGAGGGACACTGTAGCACATTTTGTTTTTATACTGAACTAAAATATATTCATATTTTCTTTTTTTTTTATCTTTTGAAAACTATAATAACATTAAATTAATTTCTTGATTTGAAACAAGCTTTCCTTTAAAATTGTGCTTTAAAAAAAAAAAGGTGCAAAAGTGAAAATGGAATCATAGAATAGTTTGGGTTGGAAGGGACCTTTAAAGGCCATCTAGTTCAAACCCTCTGCAACGAGCAGGGACATCTTCAACTAGATCAGATTGCTCAGAGCCCCTTCCAACCTGACATTGAATGTTTCCAGCCATGGGGCATCTACCACTTCTCTGGGCAACCTGTTCCAGTGTTTCACCACCCTCATGGTAAAAAAAAATTCTTCCTTATATCTAGTCTAAATCTACCCTCTTTTAGTTTAAAACCATTACCCCTTGTCCTATTTCAACAAGTCCGTTCTTCATAAGAGGTGTTCCAGCCCTCTGATCATTTTTGTGACCCTCCTCTGAACCTGCTCCAAGAGATCCATGTCTTGTACTAAGGACTCCAGAGCTGGATCCAGTACAGGTGGGGTGTCATGAGAGTGGAGTATGGAGGCAGAAACACCACCTTCCACCTGCTGGCCACACTTACTCTGATGCAGCCCAGGATACTGTTGGTTTTCTGGGCTGTGAATGCCTGTTGCTGTTGAGATCAAAAACTTCGGTATCTTTGGAGTATAGAAATTTACGCCCTTTCCCTGAGTATCACAGTGCTGATGAGTTGGAACTGGTCGTGGTGGTATGACTCTATTAATCAAACCTACGATTCCTGTCTTGTTTAATCAAGAACTTCATGTACGGTTTTTTGAGCTCTACTACCTTTCCACATCTTGAATCAATCAAATACTGACGGGCTCTTATGTTAAACAAATTAAATTCCAGACTCACATAGCCTTTGCTAGATTACTCTGCCATGGAAAAAATTTTATCATTTACTGAACTTGATTGAAAACAAATAGTTGTGTAACCCTCCTAGCTAGAATTTATACAGTGCATAAACTGACTTCAAGTTAATGTTTCATACTTTAAAACTGCACTTTCTTATACAGAAACATATAGAGATCTTTCAATAGTTTAGATTTTCTTTTACTATTATTGGAAAGTATACATTAAAATCTCTCTGTACATTTTAGCCACTGCTAAATGGCAGTTGATATATCCTGACATGGACAAGTGAGAATTTTGGTCTTTGTTTTTTCCACTTAATTTCACTGTATTTATTCTTTCTTCCTTTTGGTCTGCAGGCAAAAATCTGAATAGTCTGGAAAAAGAAATTGTTGGAAGTGTTATAATCTGAATTTATTCAGGCTCTTGTCTAATGTACACCATCAAATCGTTTTAAATATTCTTACCATATCTATAATTCAAATTGTGACTGCATGCATTTTTCTTTAACACCACTGCTAAGGGTAAGGTAGCTAGAGTAAAATCCCTGAAACAGTCCTTTTAGAAATATAATATATTTTTAGTTACATATTTTGGTATTTTGGAAATATTTTTCTGAGAAATAATCTCAAAATACGTACTCAGTCAATGATCCTTTTTTGTGCACAAGAAGCTTTCAGACTAAGGAGAAGTGGCTAAGAAAGAGGTATAGAAAGGAAATTGGAGTTGTTTATTTTGTGATTGCAAATGGTTGAGAAACCCTACCAGCAGTAATACGAAAACCATGCATGTGTGGTCTAAATCTTCACCCCATATAAACTTCACTGAGGATTAGTGGAAAGATGTTATTAACCCACTGGTAGTTATTCTGTTCTATCAAAGGGCTCCCATACTTCAAGAAGCTCATGAAAAAACCAATCCTTTAAGGTGGCTTTGAGCCCAAAACAGTGTGTCTTGAGCCTTCATGAAGCCAAAGGGATTACTATATGCATAAGGACATTATCATCAGGTTGGTTTAATTTAAATATATTATTTATGTAGCATAAGTTTAATTAATTAGGCGACTGGGTTTGAGTCAACACATTTGAACTGTCTGCTCACTCCCTAAAGACCTATGAAGAGAGAGCATGTGGATTTACAATTATAGATAAGGAGGAGAGGGGTGTGTGAAAATTTGAATTACTCTTGAATACTTAAAGTGTGTCAGTTTTAACAATATGGTTACAGTGGGATTTTATCTTTTTTTTTTTTTTTGTGCTCCTGAGTCTAGAAACAAGCTGAGTGAGGATTGTGTAAGAATTTAATCTTTAAGACAGGTGAGCAAGATAAACTTCTTCATGCTTCAGTTCCTTGCTAATGGTCCTTCCTATCTGTCTAAAATGGATTAACTGGTGTATGAGGGGGTTTTTGATTGTTTTTGCACATGGAGCAACAGTGCATATTGAAAAATATCCATTGCTAGGCCGACTCTGATTTACCAGATTAGTTGTCTTCTGTTCCAGCTCTAGCCCTTGTTTTTACAAAGGGCATTTTAAAATCAATTTTCTGGTCATTATGCATGTGGAAACATTTCTACTGTTTTTCTCAGAGCCTGGTGGTGGTTTTTAGTAGAAGTCTGTTAGCAAAGGAGTTTGAGACAGAATTTTCCTGCTTGAAACAGACTGGGAACTGGTGTCTAACCCTGCAGGGCTTATGAGGATTTCTTTTGGAGTAGCTTTACAATATAAGTCCTCCATCTGTGTTTATTAGCTTATGTGAAACAAAGCTCCATCTGTGTGTAGGATAAGTGAAATAATGACTACCAAAATATGTTGCACTCTATTTTTTTTTCCTTTTTTTTTTTTTTTTCCTCTTTTGTTCCACCAGATGGTCTGAATAGGTGGTAATGGAATTCCTTTCTGCATCATCTTCATGGACATTCAACACACAAGTTGGCCTTGAATTTTTTGTACCTTTGTTGATTTATCTAGACATATGACATAGAGTGGGTTCAGCATGATAGAGAAGATGTTCCCAGCCATGACATTTCAACTCCAGAATCTAATTTGGACTGCTGTCTTGAAGCTTTAGCTTGAAGCTTTCTGTGCCCCTTGTAGGGCTTTGTTGCTACACTCTTCCAGCTCCTTAGCAAGCACATTTACTGCCCTCAGAAAAGTTATTGCAGTGCTTGAAGACAGGTGTTTGTTTACTCTTTTTTGCTAAGATCCAAAGAGCTGCATTTAAGGTGTATTTTCCAAACTTATCAGAAAATAATTTTTAATATATTTGGGGAAAAAAAAATCAATTAATAATACCCCACACACCCCCGCGATAACTCACATGCTGCCTGCGTTACTTTCCCTCTCACTCACCCTGCTCTCCATGGACTGTATAGTGACTCTCACTGAAAGGATCCTGCGTTCCTACCAGTCACTGATAAGGAGAATGGTCCTGGTAGTGTATATTTCTGTGCCATTTCCATGGCAGAAATCTAGATCATCTGTATGTACAAAATCTACACCAGTGCAATGTTTTAGACCTGTGTCTTGTAAACTACATTTCATTTTACCCAACGCCCTTTCTTGAGCACCTTCTCAGCCAGCTGTATTGTAAGTGGCACTACACAACGTGTAATGTTGCCCTGATATAGCACATTGAGACACGGAGAAGAGATATAGAAAATTACTAAATTCAAGTGCACAATTAAGTGTTTGCTGAATATATGCTACACTTTAGCTGCACTGTGAAAGTGGCCTACAGTATAACAGTGCCTACAATTGCATAAATTCACACTGTTTGAAATTTCAATACGAAATCACAGTTTTGAGCCCAGAACTCAGTAGACTAGTAAATATGCAAATGTGACTCATCAATAGTGACTACATTATGCAGTACAACAAATATGAAATAAAGGACTGTACTCTTCGAATAAAAATAATTAATAAATCAAAATATGTAGTTTTATTATTCTCAGTTGGGTTAACTTCATTATTTATTTACTTATTGTCAACATTCCTGTTGAATCTTCCAGCTTCCTTGACAGATGAATAATGACAGGCCAATGAAATGGACATTAGAAGTTCATAAGGCCAACTGTCCATTTAAATACTTTGAACCATACAGATATCACATTATATACCTGTTTGATTTGACCTTTTAGATTTTGGTGATGGAGACTGCAATACCACTATGTTGATGCTAAAACAGTCATTTCAATTTCTATATTCTTCTCTCTTCTTGAGAGGTCAGCAACATACTTAAACTTTACCTTGATTTTAAGTACTAATTTAATTACCTTACTGGATCAGAAAATAATTGTAGGTGTTTAATGTTGGTTCTGGACCATATATGACATTTTAGAAATGGTTGTTCTCATGCACATACTCTACATTGTCAAAATGTTCCTATCTTATTATAACACTTTAAATGTGTCCTTACATCTCAGAGGGTTGGCTGTTCTTGTTTAGAGTGTTGTGGACACTCTAATGTTTCTCTGAATTGAGCTGTTAGTGCTAAATTTCCTTTTAATTCTTTTTTAAATGGATATTGATGTATCTGATTTGCTATAGACCGATTCTTTTTTATTGATTGTACTCCTGGTCTTAGATTAATTAAAAAAATTGTGTTAAGGATGATCCATTTCAATTCATAATCTTTCATTTGCAATTCATCCTATATTCTCATATTCACCTACAACTTCTTTTTCACATGGAAATCAAACTGAACTTTGTTCAGAAAAAAAATATAATAACATAAGAACATTTCTTAAATGTCTCAGAACAATAATTGCATTATTATTTCTTTTCTCTGCAAGAAATACAAGAAAAATACTGAAAGTAAAATCTAATGTATAAAGAATGGCAGAATCAGTCTAAAACCAAAAAATTTCTTCAAGATTTTTGTTTTACAATGCACACATCTCACTTTTGAAACTGTTGTTTTTACAAATTAGTTTTGGGGAGAAAAAAGAGAAAAAATACATATTCACAAACTAACCCTGTTAACGTAGCAAATTTTTTTTTTACATGCCCTTTTGCCTGATCCCCTGAATTACCATACATGAAAGTTTAAAGTTCAGAACTAGAAAGTGAGAGAAAAATATCCCCCAGACTGTGGCTTTCCACACTCTCAGGTTCTTTCATGCTGTTTTGGCAATACAGTTACGCTGTATATCACTGTATATTAAATTAAGTTGTATGTATTCAGAAATATGGAGCAAGGCCAATCCATGTACTTTGCTTTTGAGCCGATTAGACCACTTCCTAGATATCTAGTTTGACATGTATTTGGAGTGACAAGGGGAAGTGAAAGGATGGCTGTTTCATAACTTTTGTGATTTCTGCCTCTTTAAAGAAGGCTTAAGCTGAGTACCAGAAACAGAGACATGTGTTTTCTTTTTCAAAATTAGTTCACCAATTTTATATCAGATGCAGAAGCACAAAAGATTGGCCAATGCTTGTTCAGTGAATATGCCAAAATAAATAGCATGGGATGGTGAGCTATTAATTTTGAAATGGCTGCTCTTTTGAACACCACATTTTATTACATATTTTTTTCCTAAGGGAATTTCATTTGGACTTTAGGTGGAGTGTCAAAATTTTGAAACTTTGTATTGAGCTCTGTTAAGAGCCAGGAAGCATATTTAATAGTTGGATACAGGGGAATTTCTTCTAAGAGTAGCTTAGGCTCAGTAGCACCTTATTACTGCTGTGTGGACTATCCTTGGCCGGTCCAAAGGCAACCTTACCACTCAACTACAAGAAACAATGTTCAGAACAAATCCTTGCTAGGAATACTGTCTCCTTTTCAGGCTTTCAGTCTTGTTTGGTCTAGCTGAACAAAATTACTGACAGATGTCTTAAGTAATGCCTTAGAAAAAATGCCAAAAATGGTAGTGTGTATTTGGCTAAGTACCCCGCAGTGCTCTTGGTACTAACACCACTGTTTGAAAGAAAGGTCATTTACAACAATTCCATATTAGCAGTAGCAATAATGCTCCAATTATCTAATATGGACACTCTCAAAATTCTCAATGGGTAAGCTACTCAACTTTACAAGTATCACCCTATTCTCATCCCAATTTAAAAATGTTTTAACTCAACCAATTATGTAATCTAGGGCTACATTGTTTTATTACCTAATTAACAAAAAAACTTTCTCCTATGTCAAAGTCATGGGGCATAGCCTTTTCTCATTTCCCTGATGTTACCTGAGAACATTGAGAGCCAACTGTGCTGTGTGGGTGCCAAATTCCTTTATACTTGTGGTGTTTCCATTACCAGAAACTTTGAAATAATCAGAGGTCCCTGCAGCTGTCCCGACAGGAATATGAAACATTCCGAGCACATTTTTATACTGCCTTAAATATTTTGGAGTCACTGACATTTGTGTAAATGAACACAAAGTATTCCCAAATTGGAAAGACAGTTTCACATAAATTTTTCATAGACAGAGAAAGCTATCCAGTGGGCAAGACTTTGGCTGCTAAAAGCTGGCTCATATTTGCTCTCAAGGCTGTGTTTAACTCCACTGTTTACAGTAAAACATGCTTTTCACTCTCCTTAATGCTGATGTGGAAGTGTTTGCATTACTAATATACGACCTGATGCTTTGGAGATTCAAATAATTAGTGAAAGCAATCTGCTTGTCCGTGGCAGACAAAAACTCACCTTGACAATAACAGGGGGATTCTCTCCACCTGTTCTCACCATTTGATACCCCAGATCAAGCTGACCCCTACTAGCACAACATGTCTGTCTGCTGATGTTTAGCCATTGCTATTGCAAAGTCAATTAACCCACCCCAGTTTGGTAGAAGGCCATTGTGGACAGCTGGAATTTGCAGTACAATAAGCATTTACATTGCTGTTTAGCTCACAGAGGCTATAGCTCTGAATCAGAACAGAGTACGATGATATACATACTCTGTAGGGCTGTGGCTGTGCCTGCCAGAGAAGTTGATTTTCACGGCTTGTTTCTGATATCCTTCCCTTAGTTGGTTTCCCCCTTGGAGCCTTTCCTGGGATTCTCCTTCTTCAAGAAGTGCCAATCCCTTTGTCAGCATGAGCAGTCACCTCTGCCCATCAACAGATGCAGGCAAAGGTTTTGTTTTGCTGTGCTCAGTTTTTCAGTCTGAACCAGGTGAGTCAAATCACTCTGAATTTAAAAGGCCAGGGAAAGCTCTGAAGCAGCAGAAGCAGGGAGTTCTTGGGTGGGTTGCTCCACAGCCACCAGCAATAAATGCTTTCAACTAGAACAGCTGTGACCAAAGGAGAAGGTACCTCTGTAGCTTAACAAAAACGCAACTTTAGTCAAGCATAACTTCTTCCAGGGTAGGTGTACCTGAAGGTATTTGAACCTATGTGAGCAAGTGAGAGTACGAAGATCACTGCTTTAATAGAATAACCACCTGCAACTTGTGCTTTGCTTTCACAAAACACACAATGATGTGCTTAGTCTGAAGCTCTCAAGTAATCCCATTGAAATCAATAGAACTACTCACATTTTAAATAATTTGTTTAAGTTTCCATTTAATGTAACTTTTTTCAAAGAATGAAATAAACAGGAAAGCATAATCATAGATGTAAGACATGCTTCAATTTGTATAATCCTAAATCTCATCATGTTATGCCCAAAAGATTTAATTAGATCATGCAGCAGAAGCATTATCTAGGAAAAAAATCAGCAGCCAACAAGTACTAATTTTTTTGTATTTCTAATGTACTGCAGTGGATTATTTATATAACTGAAGGTATCTGAATTATGGACAAGAAGGAAAAAAGTCTTTAATTGGATGATTATTTATATATTTTAGATGTAAAATATCTCCAGTATTTTACTTTCCCAAAGTCTTCTATGTACAGTGTTGTCTTGTTTCCTATCACTGGCCACTCTGAGGGAAGTGAGACATTAAAATAAATCTTTAGGAAACTAAATTGTTAGCACCACTGTTTGCTTTAACCTTGCTTTTGCAAACTGCTGTGGAATGACTATTCAGAGTGATGTTGAAGGTTGGGGTTTTGGTTGTTTTTTTTTAATACTACTGTCACTTGGAGAGCAAGTGACCTTTTCCATTGGGTAAAGGGGAGTTATAATGCACTCACAGTAATAATGTTTGAAGTATTTTAGCTACATTATAAATTATTTTTCCCTATATTCTTGTATGCCCATATATAGAAACTGAAATACTTCAGCTTTTCTCTATGTAAACAACCAAATACAACAATGCTGTTCATTTTTTAATTATTTCTGGAGAACTTGTCAGTATTCATCTTATTGTGACATTGTTATTAGGAATAAAATCTTTCTGTGAGACGCTGAGAACTGTGCCACAGTGGAAGGCTTGCGTAAGTATGGAAATCATTAAACTCTAACAGGGATGGTAGTAGGCCTGTGACTTTTTGCAAGAAAAAGCCGGAACTGCTGTTTCTCAGGATTTCTGTGACTACAGCTGGGCCTTAGTTAAGCTGAAATGCCAAATAAACTTCACACGTCTTTTATCAGGTAACTGTGTCCTGACCTTAGAAAGGGAGTTCCAGTGACCTACAGTCTAATGGGCCCTTCTGTTATCTCACCTTTTTGCTTCAGTAGCTCCCCTGCTCAAAAGACTGATGCTGCATGCCTGCACACGCTAACGAAAAGTAAAAAACAGTGACCTTACCTTTCTGCTTTAATCTTCTGCTATTAAAGAATAGCTCAGAACCCAAGGATTCATTAAGGATTTTGGTACTGCAAAGCTCATTACTTAAATGTAGATTTGTAAAACCAAGCACATAACTAGACACTCTGTTAACTGTGGTGCTAATTATGAGATGAAAAGGCTCTGGATTTAAATAAAGACTGTGAGTTTTACCTTAACCTGGCTGTGAGAGGTAGGAAAACAACCACCAGACTCTTTTTTAATGAAGGACACTGTAACAGTTTGATAATGTATCTGCATTGTCCAGGAGTCTCTATCACCGTAATACTCTTATGAATCCCTTGTTTTGAAAATGCCGTTTGCTGGAGTAATTTATTCCAGGTCTGTGCTTGAATAAACAGTTGATATCTGTCCCTCATTGTGGGATGGGAAGCGTTGTAGATGAAAGGTGACAGGATTAACAATGCCAAATAGTTTTCTTTGTTAAAATGTCTTTCTTGAGGAAGGTAAGCTTTACCTGGAGACAGCAAATGTCATCTTTGCCACTAAGATACACAAGGTGCACATTTCACTCCTTCAGATCCCCTGTGATGTATTTTAAAAGAATTAATGTCCATATTGCAATTTTCAAGAGCAGCGCTTTTAAAATATTTTTCCCTTTTTCCTCCCTCCTTTTTTTACACAGAGAAAGTGCTTTAGTTGTAGAAGTCTCTCTGAAACAACTACAAGACTTAGCTGATTTCAAAGTGGTAAATTTTTGCTACCAGACTCAATGGAAAGAGACAGCATAATCTAACTTTGGTTTAAAACGTGCAGAACATAAAGCAGCTAATCTCTCTGGGCTGACAGAATCATAGAATGGCTTAGGTTGTAAGGAAACTTAAGCATCATCTAGTTCCAACCCCCCTGCTGTGGGCAGGGACACCTCTCACTAGACCAGGTTGCTCAAAGCCCCATCCAGCCTGGCCTTGAACACTTCCAGGGACAGGGTCTCCACAACTTCTCTGGGCAACCTGTTCCAAAGTCTCACCACCCTCAGAGTAAAGTATTTCTTCCGCATATCTAATCTAAATCCACCCTCTTTCAGTTTAAAACCATTACCCCTCATCCTATCAATACACTCCCTGACAAAGTGTCCCTCCCCATCTTTCCTGTAGGCCCCCTTTAGGTACTGGAAGGCTGCTGAAAGTTATTCCTGGAGTCTTCTCTTCTCCAGGCTGAACAACCCCAGCTCTCTCCACCTGTGTTCATAGCAGAGATGCTCCATCCCTCTGATCATCTTCATGGCACTCCTCTGGACTCACTCCAACAGGTCCGTATCCTTCTTATGTTGGGGACTACAGAGCTGGACACAGTATTCCAGGTGGGGTCTCACCAGAGTGAAGCAGAGGGGCAGAATCACCTCCCTTCACCCGCTGGCCACGCTTCTGTTGATGCAGTGCAAGATGCAGTTGGCTTTTTGGGCTGTGAGTGCACACTGCTGGCTCATGTTGAGCTTCTCATTTACCAACACCTTCAATTAGGGGATATTCATCTTAATGTGATAGTAGTATCAGGAATGATGATAACTTTCCTATGGAACAGCACATAGGAAAGTGTGTTTACTGCAAATTGGTTGGTTTTTGGGGTTTTTTGGGGTTTTTTTTTGGTTTTTTTTTTTTCTGTTTTTTTGCGGGATTTTTTGGCCCCCCCCCCCAGGGTTAATGAACACTGTGTATGTTGCCACAGTTTCTCACCTTCATTTCCCCTTAGTATCAATCCTGTCTTAGTACAGGGACAGTTGGAGCATCGGTGATAGATTTTACCCTCATGTGCTGTGACTGACACTAACTTCTCATATTCCATTTATCAAGAAAGGTATGCGGTGCTGCTGTCTTGCTGCTACATATTCTTGCTGTACTTTGTGTTGAAAATAGAGAAGGCATGACAGGAAAATCTTCTACCTTATCTTTTTTGAGATTCTATAGTCTACTAGCAAGCATTTTTGCAAATGAAATACCATATATGATTATTCAAGAAAACATCCTTCAGTTTTTATGACAGATTTTACATCCATTCCCTTTTTATAGTAAAGTGACATACTGATTAAAGAATATTTGCCATATAGGGAAAATTATACTGTTGAAAGACAAGGGAGGCATCTTTAAATACCTGGATTTTCAGCTGTCCACAGCCAAAAAAGTGGAGAGATTACCAGAGGTTTTAAAAAGCACAAACAAAAATAAACAGAAGAAACTTTCAAGGTGATCCAAATGTCTATCCACAGTTACGTAGGGTGCACAAGTTCTTTCAAAAGACCCTCATGGCTCACGAGCAACTAGCTCACGTGCATACTTTCATATGCATTAGAGTCTTGAGAAGGAGCTTTTAGCAACAACTCAGTAGTTGCTTACAACTTGCATTATGGGAAGATGACTATATGTGTAAATATTGTAGGGTTATCAGGATATGAGGTACAAAAAAATATCCATGAAGATTAAAGGTACAGCAGACTTTGCATGTGTATTAACTTCACCTTTCTTAGTGGGCTTTTTTTCTTAGTTTCCAGTGTTAGTGGGCATTACTAAATAACTCCTTCAACAGTCCTAGGCACGTGAAAAAAAAATGGCTTAGGATATTTTTCCTCTAAAAATGTAGCTCAGACTAGAAAATAAAGTAAAATGAAAGCATTTTAGAAACTTCTCTTTCCATAAAAGTAAACATTCTTTAAAACAAAAAAAAATGCGGCATGTATTCATTTGACCCTTCACCTTTATCAAACTGTCAAAACTCCATCAAAGAATCACATGAAAATGCATTTTATGTTGATGTAAAAAACTAAAATTTCACCCAGCTTTGTGCATAGTGTTTTCTTTCTGCCATTTGGTCATGCGAATGTCAGTCACATTAGGACTTTGAACTGTAATTCAGAACAAGCTAGGCAGCTGCTGCCCATAGGTATTTCCATGAAACAACATGGTAAGATACAGCCTAACTTACCCTGACACTAAACACCTTCTCTCTGTTCAATCTGCATGTTTTCCTTCCAATGACCATGGCATTATCCCTAAGTAACCAAGACTGTCATTAAACTGTTACTGAAGCCCTGACACTGGAGAAGGAGACAAGCTAAGGGGTGAGGATAGTAAAGTTTTATGGATAGAAAAATCGAATAGACAATAATAGAAGTCATGAATCCTTTTGCTGCACAGATCATAAGGGTCAGTGTACATCTGGATCAGTTCTGTGTATGCACATTGTTATTATTTGGGTTCAACTTTACCTTGCTTTACCTGTTTAATTTAGTAGATTTAGTTAAATGAGTACAATGTGTGATACTGTTATTTTTCTTGAGCGAAAGTGACCAAACGTGGAGCTCCTCCTAAATTAAATAGCTGTGTTATTTTTCCATTTTGAAACAAAGTCCAGTGGATTATCAGAATTAACTCATGGTATGTAGTCTGTTTCCCAAATAATGCCTTCCCAGATGTCTGCCAGATCACACTTGGCCAACTCAAAACCTGTGCTGCCTAGTTCTGCTAGTTTAAACAGGGAGTGATCAGATCTGTATACCCAGTGAATGTTCTGGTGCTTGTCACTGATGCTCTATTCACAGATGCCACAAAGAACCTCGTGAGAGAATGAACTAACAACAAATCTGGAAACAGAACCAAAAAGCTATTAGCTTTAACTTCACAGTGATAGTCTCACAGCGGACATGCTTTTTTCCCTGGGCACTAGTACCTGGTGCAGGCACATGGACATTGATCATAAATCTGTTATGCAACTGTGCTGAAGGGGCTCCCAAGCAGCACAGTTATGCATAAAATAAACCCACCTACACCTTACATGGCAAACCGTTCTTCAGTTGATGCCGGGCTCTTTCTGTCGACACTTGAACCGTGCTGTATAGTAGGAGTAAGGCTGGGAGGATTGATGTTGTTGTCTATACCATGGCATTCTTTACTCATGACTAGCTGTGAACCCTGAACAATCTGTGATGAATTCAGTGATGGACAAAGTACTTTTGTACTAAGTGACAATTAATTATAAATTTCAAATAAGGGGACACAGCCTGCATTAGGGCACAATCTACACATCCCACCTAACATCTTAAAACTGCATAGCAAATGGCACAATTAGAGTTATATCTGTGGAACATTACTACATTAAGAAGACTGAAAAATTTTGCTAGTTTCAAACAGAAAAGTTGGAACTTAGAAAATAAATGTTTAATGTCGTTTGAAGCAACTACAACAATGTACGTGGGGTGGGAGTGGATGGAAAGGAAGTCTGTAAACCAAATACTAAATACAGTACAACAGGACAACAGGAAAGCATTACAAATTTTGTGAGAATATATACCGAATATATCTGAGACTGCAGATAATAGATCAAACATTTTTATGCCTGTGAGTCTATGGTCAATTATTAAAAACAATTAGATGCCTTTGGGTCCCTTTGTAGGAAGGTGGTGGCTGTCATTTTCCTCATGGAAATCTTTTCTAAGCTGTGAGCCCTATGTGACCTCTTAAGGTAAAGAAAGTATACCTGCCTCACTTAGCACCTTTTTCTTCTTAAAGAATTTGTCTATGTCTATGGTCTGTACCAGATTTCTTTAATTCTCTTTCCTTTGTAAAGAGTGAAATCTCTTTTGAAAGTGTGTAGGGAACAATAGGAAAAGATAATAAAAGCGTAATTTTATAGTAGAGTAAGCTAAATTAGTGATAGTTTGGTCACCTAGGCACAACTGACATAACCAATTAATTCGCTTGTAAATGACAGTGTTTGCAGTTAAACGTCCCTTTTGGTTTTGGATTGATTATTCCTCGGATACTTCTCATTATACTTTTGAATCTCACTCACATATTTCTCAACCTATGTGTTCCCATGAAATTATCATTATGTTCAAAGCAGAAATAAAAAAAAAAAATTACTTTTATTTTACTTTCAAGAAACACTCTGAAGTTAATGAAACATCACTAAAAAAATGATCATGACACAAATGCGTAATGGGGAAGGAGAGATTAACTGGGCATTTTATTGTTTGTGAACTGAAAAATTACTGGAGCAAATACTAATTTCTGAGCCCTAACAAAATTAAGTCTAGTGAAATAAATTTGCTAAGAAAGTCCACACATCACCACTTTTTTTCCTTTCTTGGTGCTGGAGGGGGTTAAAGAGTTTATCAAGTGACAAAACTCAGGATTTCACCAGAGTGAGTTTCTTTAAGTTTAAGGTATTGATTGGATTTGTAGCTGCTAGCATCTGTAGATGTAAAGCTAAAACATCAAAGGGAAGAGACTTCAAGTCTCCATCCATGTTATTCAGAAGTTAGTGAACATTAGGGGAATTACATAGAGGAGAATTGCAGTTTGACCTATTAGTGCTGTGGTGAATTATTTTCTTGCTTTTGCTCTAAAAATCATGCACCAATAAATAAAAGAAATTAACCTTTATTTTTCTGACTCTGATTAAAGATTAACTCTTTCCTAAAGACAGTCACTTCTTAATTTATGAACCAGATCCCCAGCTGTTTTAAATCATTGTAGCTCATCTGAACACAACACAGTGTTTAAATAGACCTGTGGTAATTTCTACCAGCTGAGGGTCTGTTGCTACAGAGGAGGATTTAAGATTTTTTTCCAAAATTATTCCGTTCTCAGTTAAAACATTATCTTTGTTAGCAGGGAAAAAAACATCAACAGTGTACAAACAATCTAATGCTATTGCCGTTGACAGCCCTCAGCAAAACATGATTTGCAGGTGTTAATGAAAAGGAATGTTATTACCATACAGGAAAAGGCATGTAAATGTAGTTCATGAGGTTTAAGGTGTTGTAATGAAATTTCCGGGACAGCATGTGATGAGAGAGGGGTCATGACTCTCATTCGTCACGGCAGCAGTTTTTACTGCAAGTCTTCATGCACAGTAGTATAAATGTATTCCTCTGGTATGTGGTGCAGTACAAAAATGGTATCATCCTCTGAGACACAGCAGGAAAGTTAGGTCAGAGGGAGCTGGGTCTCTGAAGGCTCAGTGGTCCCAGTCAAAGGTTTTGGCTAGACTATAAAGCGACCCACTAATGAGTCATTCCTTACATCTATGGGGAGGAGGGGTTCCTGACTCAGCTTACTTTCTTTGGATCACAGCAAAAACCTGCATGGGAGCTGGGGGTTGCGCTTTGGGGTTGTGCGAGTCACAGCCACCTCTCCCAGGCCCTCCCTCTCCCCCCATGCTAAAATGCTCACCTTTACCTTTCCTTCTTTTAATCGAAATGAGAAAGCTGATGAGGTGTTCAGCCATCCCTTCCATCTCTGAAATTGGAAGGCTGGGCACACCACACACTTCCCAGTCTTCTGCTGGGCAGCTTGAAAACTCAGATGTACAGCTTCTTTCCAAGCATGACAATTTTTTGTGTTTGACCTTTTCAGGGATTTGCATTCGGCTGATTTCCAGCTTCAGCAGAAACCTCCTGTAACACTCCTGTCACTTTGCAGATACTCATTTACCACCTTAGACATGCTATAACACTAATGCTTACCAAAGCTGATACAGTGATCTTTGAAGGCATCATGAACCCACTGCATCTCTATGACTCCGAATAACCATTTTACCAAAGACAAAACTGCACCTGGAAAGTTTCCTAGCGGAATAATGAAGCACTGGCAGTACTAATGTATTTCAGCCCCTTTCTGGATCCTAACTACAGAAGGGGAATTGTTCGATACGCACAATTCTTTAACGGTGAGCAGCTCTGTTCCTCTGTTTATACCTGTGCTGAAAAGGGGATCGTTTCATAAGAATGAGGTGGCTTCTGTCCACTCTCTGTCCACCGGAAAGCACTATAAATACACTATAAATTCCAGTGTTAGGAATATTCATCCACTAGATGCTGTGATTTAACAGCTGTATCCGGAATCAGGACAGTTTGTATGCGGAGAACAAACATGGCCACAGTAGTACTTAAAAACAGTTAGACTCATCTATGGTTCTTAATAGTGCCTGCATACGCATGGGCAAAATTAACATTAGAAATTATAGGAGTTAATATGCAAATGTTCATGTATTCCCTGAAATTCATTGTTAATGGCTATTCTGTTCTTTATCATGTGCGTCAAACTATCCGATGGGTTGGTTCATGGTTTGGTTTGAATTTTTTTTTTCCTAAATGCTGGTCATTTCTGAATCATGCAAATGAAAAGTACTCTTTCTTAAAGGAAATATATTAATGAATGCTAGAATAATTACCACTGTGTGCTTTAAAAGGCAGTGTGATGTGAAGGACCGTCTCTGAAGTCTGTTATTTTTAAAGTCCATTTAAAACATTTAAAAAGTAAATAATGTTGCGTAGGAACTCAGCTGGAAGAGGCTGACCTTTTGTCTCATTCCTTAAACTGGAGAATATTAAAATTAATGTTAAAATATGGAAAGAAGCAGAAAGCTGATACCTGCTGTAGTTACAACTATCTTCTGCTTACGCTCACTCTTAGCACTCAGTTAGACTGAGATGAGTTTGAAGATAGTTAACTGAATTTGCTAGCTGACTGATTGATTAAGCCCTTGATGTTTTCATCTGGGATTTTTCATTGCTGAATTAACAGTTTCCCACTGCTGTTTCAGAGCAGCAGAACTCCATAGTGCTTTGCGTGTTAATTCATTTACATGCCTCTCTAACCACAAAATTTTCAAGAGCATCAGAACACACAAAGGCAGAGATACCAAATGTAAGGGAAGAACGTAAATATTTTTGTCTTATCAAAGCATAGAGGAAGAAAAAAACAAAGTTCAAAAAGTTTGGTTTGTTACCACATGTACCTTCAAATATTTTAGGTTGTTTCCAGGGGTTGTGATTTGAATGTCATCAGTTTTAGGCAAGAGCTAGAAGGGCATAAGAAAGCTAAAAAAATCTGACAGCAACAAATGTAGTATTTATTAGAGTGAGTTTCAACTTCAGCTAACTGTAGGACTGAGTCATGCTAATAAACATTAAAGTGCCCTGTGAACAGTGATGTCTTTGCATAACTTTTCCTCCCATTCAAAGAAATGACTGAAAAGAGAACAATCACTTTGAATTGTGAAAAAAACCACATGCAGAATGATAATCTACTTTTTCCTTATTTTCTTATTCAAGAAAAAGATTTTTTTCAGATTTATGGTAGACTAAGAGGGACAGAAGAGTGTCAGATGACTGCATAAAACTGGAATTAGTGAACAGTCTAAGTAAACAGTCTGCAATCTTTGTCACGAAAATTATTTTTCTAGTATGGAGTCACATTTCATCTAAAAAAAGTCACCTTTTATATAGTTTTTCATGGAGCTGGCAGAAACATCTATATATACCTGACAGTACTCCTAAAAGCAAAGAGAAAATTCTGAAGGAAAAGAAAAAAACTTTGTGGTCTATGGAACTAATGCCACAATCATAAAATGTTATAATATGGAGATATAAAGTATTGTGTATGGTTTTCATATGCAGAACTCTGAGTTGTACCAGGAGAGATGGAAGCAAACACAGGTTCACCTTCCACTGTTCAGCAAAGGTCCACAGAAAGTGTGTTGAGGAGGATGTAGTTGACTTAGAGGATACTCTTAGAGTACAGATTTTTAAATGAAAGAGGCAGCAGATGTAGCAGTTTGCTTATAGAAAAAGGAGTCAGAAAATCTGCTGAGGCAGACCATGCACCACCAACCATGGTCCCTGACATCCACTGAAGAAACTACCTTGGCACATCAGAGACGTACACCTGGATGGAGCTCTCAAGGGGGATGCAGATCTCTATGACTTCAGCTGAAAGCAGTGCAGCAGCATAGGTCCTCACTGGAGTCATGGTGGGGGTAATGATTTGCTTGTTTGCAGGGAGAATGTGCTGGTGGTGGATCTCTTTTGCCAATTAAAGCTGCTGTGGGAGAAGGTCAGCAGCCGGTGCAGTGCCAGATCCAACAAGAAGGAGCTCAACTGGGTCATCTGCAAAGAAGAGCTGAACCATTCAGCTCTCCAAAGGGAGGGAGAGGCAGAGCCTGTAATTGGGCAGGGACATGGAGACTCCTTCAATGGTGAAGGCTGGGGGCCTGCAACTTCTTGTACTAGGGGGACCACTCCTGCTCCACCTGTAGATCTGAAATACAGGTCAGGTAAAGTGTTCTGACAACAGTGGAGGGGCTAGAAACTGTGACAAATGAAACGAGCACACTAGCAGAACCTGAGCCCAGCAGCACCACCAGGAGCAAATGCTGAGTGTTTGTACGTAGAAACTCACTGCCACAGGGATGGGTACCCCATCTGCTGACCTGACCTGCTGTGGAGGGGGCCTGCTCCTTGACAGGGAATTGGACATTGTGGAGACACTGCTGGTGCTTGTCTAGTCCTTGGACTAGTTTAGGATCACAAAGGACACTTCGTGTGTCAAGCAGCCATATCTTACAATTTTTTTTTTTTCACAAGTCAATTCAGAGAAGTCACTAAACATGATGCTGTAGGGGTCAAATTTTATTTTTCACCGTAAAATCACTATAATAATGCCTTCTCCCTCAAATAAACTTTGTTTGTCATTTACTTGCAAAACTTCCTTTTCAGGAAGTATTTATATATCAAATTTCAATTAGCATAAATTCAGGGAGATTCCAAGTGCAGCACTGGATTTTGTGACTGGTTTCCACCTCTGAAAAAGTTGTGCTTGGCTTCCTTGACAAATTGATGGGCATACAGAACCAAAAAGAATTGTGGGATGCTGTGGAATTTGGATAATGAGGTAAAGTCTCTGTGCTCAAAGAACAACGAAGACTGGCCTTCCTAACTCTGGTGCTGGCCGGAGGAGTGGACACTCGCCTGGCCAGTAGATAAGGAGGGGGCCCTGTGTAGGCAGGACAGCCCTGCTTTTCCTCAGTGAAGACAAAATAACAAGAACTTGTGTAGTTCTTTGTCCTTCGAAAGGCTATCATGCCTGATGACTGACCGCTGCCTCATTACCTGTGAAATTCATATTAAAGCTGACATCCCTGTATATGCTAATGAGGATTCTAGAGATCATGCTAAACATATATGACTATAGTACTCGTCTTTCCACCCCAATCATACCATACACGTCTTAGGTGGGAAGGAGGGAAACCTTGTAGTTTTGGGGATAAAAAGACAGAGAAAATGACTGTTAAACTGGGAGAGAAGAATCTTGATACTTGATGGACTGGTCAACAGGCTGGGTTCTCTTTCTCCACCCAGGCATGGACGCCTTCCTGGGTAAGCACTGCACCTTTCACCCTTTGGTGAATGTTACCCCCGGGCTGTTATATTATCATTAATTTTGTTAGTAATATTAACCTTAAGTAGTAGTGCTGTTGTAGTCAGTGAGTTTATCAATGGCAATCTCAAATCTGTTCTGTGGCTCTTGATAAGTAACTAATTTTGATTTTTGTGAATCTGACCCAGTGGAAGTCCTTTGCTGGGACTCTGATTGAGGAATCAGTGAAAGTCCTGGGGCTCTGACAGACAAATATCAAAACTACATTCATTTTTAATACGACAGATACATAACTATATTTTGCAGCATTCTTTTTAATCTTACAGAACACAGCGAGTTTATATAGCTTTGCAAGCGAAAGACTTGGAGCTGAAAGAGAAGCCCTGCTTTTTCACAGTTCGTTTCTATTATGTCTCCCCTAGATCATTAAATACCCACCACCTCTCTCGGAACAGTCCTGAAATTCTTTTCCTTCCACAGAAAATCTGACTTTTACACAAAAACCCCAGGTTTGAGAATCTAGGGTTCTGTATTTTTCCAAACAAACAAGCTTTTGGAACAGTGATTTAATTTTAGGAGCTTGTTCTGCATTTCAAAAGTGAGTACGGTTTGTGATTTAGTAGAGTTTGTGTGTGTATATTTGGGTGTGTGTGTACAGATAAAAGCCTCCACCTTTCTCCTTTCAACCAATTCTGTAAACTAGAAATATATACATAAAACGAATGTGAGGAACGTTAAAAATCCTGTATTAACTGGCATAAAAATATTAATCTGGTAGTGTTCAAATGGTAGAAGGTCACTCGTCATTTCTAAAGCAATCTTAAGTAAAATTGGTGCAACTAGTCATGTATAACAAAGACCTGACACCTTACACAGCAAAGGACATAACTAAGATGTCACAGTTAATGAGTATCAGAAATGCGAACTGATGTAAGATGCTTGCCCCTAAATCTATTAACACCTGAGCAAATGTCATAGAATTTTCCAATATGCAGGCAGTCTTTACTAGCTTCTGCTGACATGTGTGTGTCTGGGACAGGAAAAGGGCTCAGCAAAGAAGCATTTCGCATCTTCTGCCTGACGCTGGACCACAAGAGTTTGTGGAAAAAGAAGCGCAATAAAGGAATGAAGAAAACTAGCATCCATCTCATGTGGCTGCAAGATGGTACATGAATGGTTACCCAGGCTGATCAACATCAGATAGAATGATTCCAGAGTTAAATAGTAGGTTTTGTATTGTAGGTTTTTGGGCTTCCTTCAATGAGTTCACCATTCAGGCACTGTCAATAGTTGCCTGTGTGTAGACAAAATGGTAGAAAAAGTGTAGGTGGAAGTAGCAAACCCATCCAATGAATGGGATCTGTCAGAGATGCTAAGCATGAAACATACCCCATGATTTGTGTTTTACACTGTCACCTGGTGATTAGACAGTAGGAAACGATAGTGGAACAGGAAATCGAAATTATGCACAAAATAGAGAAATCTTTGCCTCTTCTGTCTGAACAGAGACACTTCTAGCAGAAAGAGAGAAAGCAAGATTCTAACAGTGGCCACCGAACAGAATTGTACTGATACTAAATATTTTAATGTTCACATTCATTGACAGCATTACTACTGAATGTGTGGTTCTCAGCTCCATTTTTCAGATTCTTTTTGTACAGGGGTGGTGCTAAACCTTGCTTTATTTCATTCCTTTATTTTCTTCACTGTATTCTTTGTGACCAAAGTATTTGTTATGGGGACTGAAAAACTCATGTCCTATCGTACCTGTACTTGCCACTTTTAAACTGCACCAATAAAATATATGCTCGTCCTATTACTAAAACTTACATGTTCGCAGGACCAGGTAATGAATTCAGATGATGTTGGTGTATGCTACATGAAGTTTACTGTATTTATTTACCAATACAGTCTCAAACCAGAGATTGGCAAACAGCATGCCAACAATCTTATAGCGTCAGTTCAACAGCAGTACACGTTTTCTAGTCAAAAATTCAACTTCGTAGTTCAAGAGTGAATCAGAGGTTAAACTCTTCTCTTTTTGAACAACCTTTGTCACTCCTTCTTTGCCTCCAAACACACACAGAGAAGCACGAAATGTTTAAAAATATGTTTATATGAATGTAGTTTACATACAGTCTGAGAAAATTGTCATCCTGCATCCGTTATAAGGGTAACCTGGATGGTTTTCTTTAATACTCAGAATTTCTGAAGTTTGAAATAAAGCTTTCCTAAAAACAAACCCCTCACTTTTCTGTTAGATCTTTGGTTGATTAATGTGGCCTGCTTTCACAGTGGTCAGAATGGAAAAGTAGAGTTTGGTGACTACTGCTGCTTTTCTATTAGGGCCTTTTAGCATAGTTTGGGCCTAAGCAATGTGCCACCATAAGAAAAGGACAGTGCCTCCTAAAAATAATCAAAGTAGAAAGGGGAAAGGTGCAGATAACCGAGGCTGATATTAGCACTGCAAATAGGAAGCTGTGTAAGAACACACCTCTGCATGGATGATTTTCATGGCTTCTCAGCCTACTCATTTCTCAGCAGGTTCACCTATGGGAGGAACATGATGGCAGCAGAGCTGAAGGGCCTCTTGTGTTTAAACATGATTTTGTTGAGCTGGCCTTAAGATTTCTATGCAACACCATGCTGTGCAGTGTGTACTTATCCATTGGCAGTCTGTGGCCATATTAGGGCTGAAATCAAATTCCTTCAGCTCCAGAAGGTTTAACAACAAAGTGACTTTAACCTACTGTTTTCCTTCCATAAGTATCCATTGGACAAGGATTTTAGCTGTGTATATAAAGAAATAGTCCTAAAAATAAGAATAATGTTTAAAGAGTGATTTCTTTCTCAGGTTAAAAGATTTGTTTGGTTTCATTAAGCTGCCAAAAAATACTTTTTAAAGCCCTTTAGTATAGAGTAATTATTTGGAAGAAATTCAGAAATCTCACGAATGAATAATTCAATTCACAGGGACAAGGAAAAATCTTCTGCTTTTCTTTGTACTGCCTTTGTGTGCTTAGTGTTCCTACGGCAGAGAAACAACTGTCACACTGAAAGCAGAAGAGAATACATGCATGCTGTGTAGCTTTGCGTACATGTGTGCTTACACGGATAGGATGCTCTTAGTGTCGGTACTACACTATTAGTGTCTCAGTCATTTTAGAAACAATGCATCTAAAGAGAGAAACCACAAGAGCTCCGTAGAATCACAGAATCACAGAATGTTAGGTGTTGGAAGGGACTTCTGGAGATCATCTGGTCCAACCTCCCTGCCAGAGCAGGGTCACCTACAGCAGGTTGCACAGGGTGGTGTCCAGGCGGGTTTGGAATGTCTCCAGAGTTGGAGACTCCGCCTCCTCTCTGGGCAGCCTGTTCCAGTGCTCTGCCACCCTCAAAGGGAAGAAGTTCCTCCTCATGTTCAGACAGAACTTCCTATATTCAAGTTTGTACCCATTGCCTCTTGTCCTATCACTGGGCAACACTGAAAAAAGACTGGCCCCCTCCTCCATGCCAAAAATATATTGGCAGAATAGATGTACTCCAGAATGCCACGAAATTCTTGCAATTGTTGAAGTTTTGTGAGATGACCATTTGAACTGCTGTGGCAGGTTGACCCCTGGCTAGCCCAAGGTGCCCACCAAGCTGCTCTCTCACTTCCCTTCCCCAACAGGACAGGGAGAGAAAATACAACAAAAAACTCATGCTTTAAGGATGGGGAGATCACTCAGCACTTACTATCATGGGAAAAACAGACTCAGCTTTGAAAATTAAATTCATTTATGGTCAATGAAAAGCAGAGTATAATAATGAGAAATAAGAACAAATATAAAAACACATACTCCTGCACTGGCTTCTCTCCTTGGGCTGCAGCTGCTCCCAGGAATCTGCTTCTGCATAGGCTCTCCATAGGCTGCAGCTTCCTTCAGGGCATATCTGCCTGCTCTACCATGAGGTCCTCCATGGGCTGCAGGGTAGATATCTGCTCCAGCATGGTCCTCCATGGGCTGTAGGGGGCCAACCTACATCACCATACTCTTCACCATGGGCTGCAGGGGAATCTCCGCTCTGGCACCTGGAGCACCTCCTTCCCCCTCTTTCTTCTCTGGCCTTGGCGTCTGCAGAATTGTTTCTCTTATGCTTTCTCATTGCTCTCTCACAGGTCCTGTGAAGCATTTTTTATGCTTTCTTAAATATGTTATCATGGAGGTGCTACCACTATCGTTGACTGGCTCAGCTGTGGCCAGCAGCAGGTCCATCTTGGAGCTGGCTGGAAGTTGCTCTGTTGGACAGGGGACACCTTCTGGTGTCTTCTTACAGAATCCAACCCTGTAACCCCTCCTCNTTAGATCTTTGGTTGATTAATGTGGCCTGCTTTCACAGTGGTCAGAATGGAAAAGTAGAGTTTGGTGACTACTGCTGCTTTTCTATTAGGGCCTTTTAGCATAGTTTGGGCCTAAGCAATGTGCCACCATAAGAAAAGGACAGTGCCTCCTAAAAATAATCAAAGTAGAAAGGGGAAAGGTGCAGATAACCGAGGCTGATATTAGCACTGCAAATAGGAAGCTGTGTAAGAACACACCTCTGCATGGATGATTTTCATGGCTTCTCAGCCTACTCATTTCTCAGCAGGTTCACCTATGGGAGGAACATGATGGCAGCAGAGCTGAAGGGCCTCTTGTGTTTAAACATGATTTTGTTGAGCTGGCCTTAAGATTTCTATGCAACACCATGCTGTGCAGTGTGTACTTATCCATTGGCAGTCTGTGGCCATATTAGGGCTGAAATCAAATTCCTTCAGCTCCAGAAGGTTTAACAACAAAGTGACTTTAACCTACTGTTTTCCTTCCATAAGTATCCATTGGACAAGGATTTTAGCTGTGTATATAAAGAAATAGTCCTAAAAATAAGAATAATGTTTAAAGAGTGATTTCTTTCTCAGGTTAAAAGATTTGTTTGGTTTCATTAAGCTGCCAAAAAATACTTTTTAAAGCCCTTTAGTATAGAGTAATTATTTGGAAGAAATTCAGAAATCTCACGAATGAATAATTCAATTCACAGGGACAAGGAAAAATCTTCTGCTTTTCTTTGTACTGCCTTTGTGTGCTTAGTGTTCCTACGGCAGAGAAACAACTGTCACACTGAAAGCAGAAGAGAATACATGCATGCTGTGTAGCTTTGCGTACATGTGTGCTTACACGGATAGGATGCTCTTAGTGTCGGTACTACACTATTAGTGTCTCAGTCATTTTAGAAACAATGCATCTAAAGAGAGAAACCACAAGAGCTCCGTAGAATCACAGAATCACAGAATGTTAGGTGTTGGAAGGGACTTCTGGAGATCATCTGGTCCAACCTCCCTGCCAGAGCAGGGTCACCTACAGCAGGTTGCACAGGGTGGTGTCCAGGCGGGTTTGGAATGTCTCCAGAGTTGGAGACTCCGCCTCCTCTCTGGGCAGCCTGTTCCAGTGCTCTGCCACCCTCAAAGGGAAGAAGTTCCTCCTCATGTTCAGACAGAACTTCCTATATTCAAGTTTGTACCCATTGCCTCTTGTCCTATCACTGGGCAACACTGAAAAAAGACTGGCCCCCTCCTCCATGCCAAAAATATATTGGCAGAATAGATGTACTCCAGAATGCCACGAAATTCTTGCAATTGTTGAAGTTTTGTGAGATGACCATTTGAACTGCTGTGGCAGGTTGACCCCTGGCTAGCCCAAGGTGCCCACCAAGCTGCTCTCTCACTTCCCTTCCCCAACAGGACAGGGAGAGAAAATACAACAAAAAACTCATGCTTTAAGGATGGGGAGATCACTCAGCACTTACTATCATGGGAAAAACAGACTCAGCTTTGAAAATTAAATTCATTTATGGTCAATGAAAAGCAGAGTATAATAATGAGAAATAAGAACAAATATAAAAACACATACTCCTGCACTGGCTTCTCTCCTTGGGCTGCAGCTGCTCCCAGGAATCTGCTTCTGCATAGGCTCTCCATAGGCTGCAGCTTCCTTCAGGGCATATCTGCCTGCTCTACCATGAGGTCCTCCATGGGCTGCAGGGTAGATATCTGCTCCAGCATGGTCCTCCATGGGCTGTAGGGGGCCAACCTACATCACCATACTCTTCACCATGGGCTGCAGGGGAATCTCCGCTCTGGCACCTGGAGCACCTCCTTCCCCCTCTTTCTTCTCTGGCCTTGGCGTCTGCAGAATTGTTTCTCTTATGCTTTCTCATTGCTCTCTCACAGGTCCTGTGAAGCATTTTTTATGCTTTCTTAAATATGTTATCATGGAGGTGCTACCACTATCGTTGACTGGCTCAGCTGTGGCCAGCAGCAGGTCCATCTTGGAGCTGGCTGGAAGTTGCTCTGTTGGACAGGGGACACCTTCTGGTGTCTTCTTACAGAATCCAACCCTGTAACCCCTCCTCACTACCAAAACCTTGCTGTGGAAACCCAATACACCCAGAGAATTAAATCATGGGAAAACAAGAAGATATTCTCTTCTTCGTGACAACACTATGTATAAAGCCAAAAGTAAAATGATGCAGTAGGTTTGATTCGGAACCATACCTGGTCCAACTTGTAAAAGTCAAGAAGTAACACCAAATTTATCAGTGAGGAGGATAACATTATAGCAAACACTAACAAAAAAGCTGAACACTAACAAAATCTGAATTCAGTTCTTTGAAAACTTACACATTCTTCTTGAAAGGTTAGATTTGTTAATAAAGTATGATTCTTATTAAGGAAAAGAGGAAGACTGTGATAACCTCAATCAGGAGTAGAGCCAGTGGCAATTCATAAAGTGAATGGGTTGAAAATCAGAAGGAAAAAAAAAAAGAAAGGAGAATCCTTTAAGTATATGATGGCATAATCATTTCATAACGTAAAGATTTGTGTGACAATAACATAAAATTGTACTGCTTTCTGAATAATATTATATGTTAAGTGAACCTGATTTATTTCTTTATCAGAATTTTCCAATTAAAGCCTCCTGGTTTTAATTGAATTACTATTTTAAGAAAGATTTAAGAATAGACAATTAGATGAAGACAGAAAAATAACAAACCCCCTGCTCTCTCCTTGGATTTCGGGCTTTCAGCAAAGCTGTAGAAAATTTTCATGGACAAACAGTAATCATAGTAAATATAACATGATATTTCAACATTTGTGTTTCATGGATAAGTCTCTAGTGAGCTTTTCACTGACACTTTCGAAGTAGTCATGTGGAGCCTCCCCTCAGGTGCTTTATTGCTTTCTCTTCTCCTTCAACAAAATGCATGTCTCTTATGTATCTACTTTGTTCTGAACTCCCCTGTCTTTTCTGTGAATCGCCAGAAGAGTTTCTCTATCAACAGAAAAATAGCACTGACATCCTATGAGTCAGACCTCTCCAAACAGAAGATACCTCACCCAGAGAGAGGTAAAATGGAAGGAGTAGTCCTGGGTCAGCACTTCTAGGTGATAGCTCAGGTATTGGGACAAAAGTACAAATTCAAGTACTGCCCTTGCCTCTTTAATTTGTCCCTTTGGAACTAGAAGATGCAGTTGTTGCAGGAGTGTTATGTAAAGAAAAATCCTGTCATTTTCAATCTAAAATATTTCAGTTTTTGAGGGGGAAAAAAGTTTTGATGGAGAAGGCTTGGTTGGTGATTTTTCATGGGTTTTTTTATTATCATTATTTTCTTCCTGCAAATTCTGCAGACTGTCTCATGCTTTCCTGTGAACTTGTCTATCAAGGCAATGTAGTTGCATGCAACACTGAAACAGTAGGTAGGATGTAATTGTGTGTTGTCTTATGAAGTAGTGCTCTCATTCAGAGTGTGTTTGGGCTAGCGTACATGGCACTTTTTATAGTATGGTCTCCAAGAAAAGATCATGTTTCTTCTGGGGGAGTCATTCTTTCTGTGAATGAAGTTCACAGCATGCCAGGGGAGTCTCAGAAATGATGACACCACAGAATAGGTGGTCTCAGTTTCTGGCAGCCTCTGACACACAGCGTAGCCAATGAAACATTTCTCCTTATGTTTCCATCCTAACTTGGCTTGTACCTGCTAGAGATCACTTTCTAGTTTCTTCATTCTTCTTCGTAAGCATGGCATAAAATCTGTGTGTAAAAAGGTTTTTTAAGTTCTGTAGCAAGAGCTATTTTAGCAGTTGATAGTAAAACTACTCATTTCATTTTGTCAAAGCTGAGTAAAATAATGAGTAAACCAAAGAAATCCTGACTTGCTTTGAGATTTTCTGTCAATAGGGGAAATTAATCACTGACTTCTTAAAATTTACAGAAACATTAACATATTTTATTGTCTGATTGCTTTGTTTTTTGCTGTTGTGGTTTGGTTTATTTTGTTTAAATAAAAATCTTATTTGTGTCATTGCGCAGCAGAGGTCAAAAGTTTTTGAATTATTACGGGGCTTGCTGCTTTCAAAGCATTATGATCACATAAATGAAGTGTTAGGTAAGAACTTGGGAGATTCTGATGCCACTGTTGTTTTTCTGCAAAGATTCAGAAACAGAAAGAAGCAGAAGCAGAAGCATCACCAGCAGAGCCCGAGCTGAGCAACAGCCCAGGAAGTGGTGAGTGCTCATAGGCAGAGACTCTCTGCTACGAGGATGGATGCCTCATCTGTTGACCTTGCTTGCTGGGGAGTGGGGTTGCTCCTTGATGGGCCTTGGACGCTGTGGACTGCTGGTCTTTGTCCAGCTTTTGGAGTAGTACCATCCACATTCTCCCTCACGGCAACTAGTGATGCTGTCAAGGAGACATGGAGTGTTCCAGCAGTGAGTGCACAACTCAAGAGGATAAGAGCCAAGGGACCACTGGCCCAGAAGGTGTCTCCTCAGCCCCACCCTTCTTACAAGGAGGAGCCTGAGGAGGAGTAGATATGTCCTGCAGGTTAACAAGGGGTTTCAAATCTGGGGTTCACAATACATATTTTGTTTTTTATGGCTCTGGAATCTTTTTTGAGAGCAGAGGATTGACAGGAAGAGATGGAGTCCACCTGGCCAGCTAGGGCAAAAACACCTTTGTCACTGACAGGTTGGGGAGAAGAACTTTGAGCTAGAAATGGTGGGGAAGGGAGAAGAGGTGTCTTGAGTTGGCAAGCAAAGGGTGTGTACTTATATGGACATAAGAAACCTTGAAAACAACAGAAGAATACTGAATGGGCCAACCCTAAGCATATCCATATAAATTAAAAACAACTGCCTACCGAACAGCATTATCAAGGAAGCTTTCATACATTTTCTGGGAAATCAGCAAAACCAGATGCCTCTCTGAAAGCCTCTGTACAGTGACATGTGCAGCGTGAGTTGCAAATAGGACAAATTAGTGGTCTGCATGTGGCTACAGAGCCACAATTCAATTGTGGTAACGGGGATGTGGTGGGATAACTCATGCAATCGGAGTGCTGCCATGGGTGGATGCAGGACCTTCAGTAAGGACGGGCCAGGAATGCAAGGAGGAAGAAGAGAAATTCCAATTGACGTGAGCAGCAGGTATGTATGGAGCTCTGCCTAGGGACAGGTGATAAGAGAACTGAGAGCTTATGGGTCACGATTAGTAGGCAGACAAACATGGATGACATTGTAGTGGGAGTCTGCAATAGAATGCCTCATCAAGAATGAAAAGCAGATGACACCTTCTTCAGACAGCTGGAAGACGCTTCACATTTCAAAGTCACAGGCAACTTTAACTACCCTGATGTCTGCTGGAGGGACAAGAAAGCAAGGCAGAAGGAAATTAGGAGATTTCTGGAGTGAATGAATGCAAACTTCCTAACCTCTTGCTGGAGGTGCTCATGTTGATAGCATGAGTCCCCTCTGGCGAGGTGGAGGGTCTGAGGACATCTGTGGGACTGCCCTCCTGGCCCCTGGTGGTGCAGCTGTCCAGTTGGCCCAGCTTCCTCTGAGCCTCTTTGCTGCACTTGTGTACAATGACATTGATGAGCCAATGCAGGAAGATTGTGGTCTTGCAGTCTGGACTGTGACTCAGACTAGTTATTATGAGGGCCTCTGCTGCAACCGTCTGCCACCACTGGGTCCCATGGATTGCCTGCAGCTCTTGTAGCAGCCAGGGCATCATGGGCTCAAAGGTTTTGGGATGGCCTTGGAAAATGTTCGCCCAGATGTCAGATGGGAGGCCCCCCATGGCAGCCCTGGGCAACATCCCCATAGCCCCAGCTCATCTGGGAATGGCGTTGATTGGGAAGCGGATGGTAGATATGCCATAGAGTGATGGAGTCTGTGGGTATCTGGGTGACTGGAAGCTCTTCCTGACTAGCTGCTGGCATCCCATGGTTCTGCAGTGGGCATGTTGGTATACTCTAAAAAGTTATCTTTCACCCACACTGAGAACTTGATGATCTGCACAGACCCCCTACACAGGGATCAGTCTGGTTTTCTACTGGTCCACCTTATTACGCAGCTGAAGCAGACCTGGTGAAGGCACAGGATCACATAGGTTGTCATGGTTAAACCCCAGCCAGCAACTAGAACCATGCAGCCACTCCCTCACCTCCCTCCCCCTTTTTCCCACCTCAAGAAGGGTGGCGGTAAAGGAGGGGGGGGAAAAGGAGGGAAAAGGGGAAAAAATCCTCATGTGTTGAGATAAAGATAGATTAAGAAAAACAATAACAGAAAACAAAAAATACAATAATAACAATAACAATAATGACATAGGTCTCTTTCAACAGCCGCTGAATTGGCACCCTCATGAACAGTGATCATGGGTTCCTACTCCTCTGTCTATCCCACATTTATATACTGAGCATCACGTCTATGGTACAGAATATTTCATTGGCCATTTCATTGTTTTATCTATTCTTCTAGGGGAAGCTGAAAAAAGTCCTTGAGTAATGTAAACATCAATTAACAACAACTGAACCCAATAGGTATTACTGACATTCCTTTCACAGCAATCACTAGAAAGAAAATTAACTCTTTCCCAGGTGAAACCAGGACGTAGGCCAATTCAGACTGAACTTTGCAGGAGATGGTATGGGTCCAGTCTGATGTCGTTGCCATGGTCTCAGTTCACTGCAGCAGGCTGGGGGGAGCTGAGGGCAGCAGCTGCTTTCCCACAGCAGCCAGGGAAACACAGCCAACAGCTCCAGGAATGGGCACCGAGAACTGCTGCCAACAGCCCCCAAAGTACAACCTAGCACCAGCCAGAGCCTTGTTTGACCTTCCAGACACACTCAGCAGGAGCCCAGGCACAAGAAAGGCTCAACCAGGGTGTACCAGCACCTGGGAACGAGTAGCGAGGATCTGCCTGCTGGCACCAACGAGAGCAAGATTTGGGAAGAGGGTGGAGGCCAGGCGTTTTGCCTGTTGGATCTCTCGTGGCACTGCCTTCCTGGGAGAGGAAGGAAGATGCACCCCATTGCCCAGTTCCTCCACTGGTGGTCATCAGTGGGCAGACAGACAGGACAAGTGAGGAGTGAAGCTTGAGCACTTATAAAGAGGTCGCAGAGCAAGTTCATCCTTTTTAAATTGCTGTTGTCCATTTGACCTGGGTGTATACCTGTCTGCTTTTCCTACCCACCTATTGGATAGTGAGGTGCACATCAAGTTATTTTTTTTGTTTGTTTGTTTTATTTGAAAGCATTTTTTTTAAATAGATAAAGAAATGTCATATCACAGGTCTGACTGGTGATGACAACACAGAAGGGTGAAGTGTGTTTTGGAGAACTGGGGAGGAAGAATAAGGAGCTAGGAGTGGTAACTTCATAAAAAAATCTGTTGTTCAAATAATAATGAGTGAGACATGGGCTTGGGAAATCCTCATGTCACTGTCATTTTTCTGCATGGTTTCAGAAAAATACTTATTTCTTTGTGATCTGTAATATCCTCCCCATACTTTGAACTACAGCTATTTATATTCTTTGTACAAGGATTTTGTGTCCATAAACAAATTATGGAAGGCATGAGATTTTTTGGAAGACCTTACTATTGGTAGTTAAATAAATAAATTAGTGCCATGATATTATGATTTCATATGTAAAACTCTCAAAATATTTCAGTAGGTGTATTTCTCTGTGGTTACTTTTTGAGTCAGCAGAAAAATTTACCACTCTCCCTTCACCCCCCAGAATTTTTTTTTTTTTTTTGCCAAAACCTTGGGTAGAGTATGGACTTGCCTGTACAGCTGTTATTCCCCTTGGTATCATTGGTCACACTAGTCAGAAAACCATGTAGCTGAACTTACAGAGCACTAAACAGAAAGTAATTCTCCTTGTTTTATGCTTTTAGATCTATATTGCTTCCAGACCAGAAATGAGCTGGTTTAGATTCAACGTGTCTCAGACTACCCAAATTCATATGCATTGCATTGAAGTATAAGACTGGCTGAGATTAACTAAAAATCCTAATAGTGGCTTAATTCTGTTGTTTTGCAAGAATTCTATTTTCTTCTCTATAGCTTTTGCTGAGCGGAAAAATCTTTCTTAATTTTCTGTAGAAAATTGGTTTGATTTTCAGGCAAGCAATTTTGCATCTTTACTGAGTCATTACTAACAACTGCAAAGGACAAAATATTTGTTCAAATACTTAATTTTTGTAATGTCGTCAGTGCTTAAAGTGTGTCAGGCACTTGTTTTCTATGTGAAATGACTTGTAAACAGAAGGCTTTGTAGCCAGTGTTACTGGTTCTTATCCAGGAACGTCCTTGAGCTATTGTCTGAAACTATGCATGTTTATCGTAACACTGAGGTGATTACTTTTTGAATAGTCTAGATAAACAATACAAGTAATTTCATTCTTACTGATTTGATGAATGAGAGATAAAGCCGGTTTGCTTTAACTTCTGTTGAATTATTAAATTATGTGGTAAAAATCCAGGGAGCCTCATACTAGAAACTTTTATTCCAAAAGTTAGGATTACAGGCATTTCTTGATTTACCTGCACATTCTATGAAAGCCTTTCTAATATCAAATTAATTGTTTATATTACATGTCTGCCTACTAAACTTGGGTTTCCACTTTGCACACAAGACAGCCCATTGCTGGTAAAAGAATAACTCAACTTTAAGCAAACGTATTTTATAGTAGGAATGAACAATTTTATCTGAATACCAGCAAAAGATCTGACATAAAGCTGAAAATGAAACCCATAGTTTTTTCCTCCCAAAACAAGGCAAAAACCACAAGCTGAAAGTTTTTCTTATTTCTAATTACAAGCTTTGTGACTGCTCCGTGTTCAGAATTTGAAGCTTAACACTTGCACACCTCTCTTCAAATTAAACTGGTGGAACAGTCACGGCTAATTTTCTGTGGAATTTTTTTCTTTCTCTTCCACTGTTTCAAAGACTCTTACAGAAAGGGTTTTGTCTTACAGGCAGGTTGGTCTGGGCACTACGAACACGTTCACTCTGCATATGTCTGAGTAAGGCACTATGAAAACATGATCTTAATTTCTCATTGGCATGGACCACTGAAGTGACTCTGAAGAGAGCTCCTGACTTCTGTGCTAGACAGGAACAAGGATATGTGATGTGGACGTGCTGTGCTCTCACACAGCATCAGAACTCTCCAGTACTGGTTTCTGCACAGTACTGTGCACAACATTGGTAAATTCATGTGTAGCCTGGGACAGCAGAGTGAAAGTTATTTGGAGATTGTGGCCGGCTGCTGTCGTCAATGCCCTTGTTTTCTAGTTTCAGAATTTTTGTCTGCTTAAGTTGATATTATTTTAATTAAGTCTTCTTGCTGTATACTTATCTCTGTGTCTTTCCATGCTCTGTGTGGAAAGTGTGGGTCTAGTCTGTGCATATTCTCACTAGTTCTCCTCACAATGTAAACATTTCCTCAGGAGTCTGAGCTATGCTTATGTCTCTAGGCTGTATCAAACCTAAGCTTCATCTTGCAGCTAGGTGCACTCCAAGGAAGATTGGAAAAGAAGGTTAGAAAACAGGACGTAAAAAAAGTACAACAGGACATTTCAGCTAATAAACTGTCCCCTTTAGAGAAGTGGAAGCTACTGATTAAGATCTGCTTATTTCATACATTCTTCATATCTGGGAAAAAAAAAGTGAGAGCAGACCAAGATGGAAAATTGCAACTGGAACTTATAGGAAGATAGGTCACCCCTGATAGCATTGTCTATATTGAAAATTCATCCTTCCTTTCTAAGGTAGTTACAGAATTTCCCAGGATGCTAGGATGAAATCACTGTTATACATCAGTGAAATCTGATAGATGAAACACTACTTCAGAAAAAGGAAGGACTAAAATCAGAGAGTCTATTAAGAGCAAAAATTTCTCTTAAGGTAACTTTAACAATTATTTTTGTCATATCCAAGACAAATATTTATCATATCCCATTGTCATATATAACCTTTAATTGCTCTCATTGATTCTAAGACCAGTGGAGTTAAGAATGAATATTTTTGAAACTATAACACTAACAAGAGCTCCTAATGTAGCCATTCTTTGCTCTATCAGCAAAACCACAAGCATGGAGGAATAGATTAGAACGTAACAGTGTTCCTCCTAAGTAGTGGCTAGAGCAGAAGAAAACCGTAATTTGGCTGCTCTTCTGAAAGAATGCAAGATCATTACACAAAAGTATAGAAAGGAAAAGACAGACTTGTATAGATTTCAGTATTGCAATAGCATGCCTGGGTGAATCTTTTCTGTTTCAGGATTACTGCTGGTATAAGTTCGCATTGTCAGCTGGTTTACAGATAATAGAAAAGGGAAGAAATGGGACTCTTACAATACTGCCCGCCCCACTCTGCTTGTTGAGGGGAAAAAAAGAAGAGATTAACCCTTCAACTGTTACAGAAGTTTTGTGCTGTGCAGTGCCCAATAAGAACTGTAAGCCTTAAAAGTTTAGAGTTTCAGAAGTAGTTTTAAGCCTTGGTAAAATCAGAGCGAAAGCAGAGCCAGAAATGGCCAGGTAACCCTGAGAGCTGAGCTGTTACACAAGACAATCTGCTCCAGGCACTTTAGGGACTGAATTTCAATCAATCATGATAAGGACTATAAATTAACATTACATTTGCTCAGCCTAGTTAGTGATTATTACCTGGAATAGGAGTACAATTACATCCAATGTGTCAATGCTGCACAAGTTAAGTGAAATGGTGATTTATTTTTTTCTCTATATAATCATTTCTCAGAAGAAAACACAAAAAATGAGAAAAATCCATATATTTTCAAAATGTTAATGGAATGAACTTATTTTTTCTCTCTAGCTTGTTTTGAAAAAGTAGTAAAACATAGCAGGCTATACAAGTAAGCGTTTTTCGCATAAAAAGTTTTATTCCTTTCAAGATGTCACTTTATTGTATTAAAGAAATTTAAAGGTCAAAATCTTGGAAACCCATCATTTTTGTGAAAGAATTTTTTGACTGCTGTGAAACAGAGTTCACTTAAAGTTAAAATCTCATTTTCAACTGTAATTTTTTTTTGTCATGTCTGTCTGAATTTGTCAAAAAAAAAAAAAAGAAAAATGTGCCCAGTTGTAAACTTAACATGAACTTGGAAGAAAATATTTTTAATGAACTCATTCATAGGCATTTCCTTTCCCACTCATCATCTCATTTTCCTTAAAAGTATAGACTCATCGAATCATAGAATGGTTTAGGTTGCAAACGACCTTAAAGATCAACTAGTTCCAATCCCCCTGGCATGGGCAAGCACATCTCCCACTAGATCAGGTTACCTAAAGCCCCATCCATCCTGGCTTTGAAGACTTCCAGGGATGGGGCATCCATACCTTCCCTGGGCAAGTCATATTATACATATTAAATAATACATACAAATAATATTATTTAATATAATATTTAAATAGTTTCTTCTCCTATTTTTTTCACAACACAGAATCTCTTGGGGAGTGAACAAAACCAACAATGAAACCACATTCAAGCCATAATAGGGATTAACAAAGAAGTGTGCATTTTCAAAAGATGGCATCAAATGTTCATAGATCTAGTTGCTAGATGAATTGATGGTAGATCTATGTTTATAGAGCTGTAATGTTTTTCCTTTTCATTGATTTCCCTCATGACATTGAGCAGATACTCTTTGTACTACTGGTACTTTATCTCTGACACGGATACTGGGGATGATATCTGTAATAATATCCCGCACCTGAAACAGAAGTGTGAAACTGTGAGGAAAGGCTACCTAAAGATAAAAACTGTTATATTCATTCTAGTGCCCTTGATGACAATTTAATGACAATTTAATTGACAATTTAATTGATGACAATTTAACCAATTAAGGACTAAAATTCAATTGCAAGGAATTATGTATGCATTAAATAGGTATTTGTATTGATGCCTCTAACCACTGTAACTTTCTCAAGCAGAGGCGAAGAAATCTTTTTAAGATCCTCTCCTGTAGTTATTTCCAGAAAGAGTTTGAATATAGATAACAATATGCTTTTCATAAGTATGTATTTCTGGCAGCCTCCGAAGTTCCTCATTTTAACCAACTAGCAGCATATGATGTTGAGGTCTAACAAGAAAACCCTTTTTAGCATTTAACACATAATATTTTTGTTGAGGTGGAGGCACTTGACCTTTTTAAAGAAAAGCTTGTCATGCAAGGATGTATTGCAATCAGAGTTTGGAGCAATTATCTTCTAAAACAAAGTATTTCTACATTTTTCAAAAAGATGAAAGATTTATGACATTATTGCTTTCCCTCAGTTTCTTCTCCCTTCCTTTTTTCTCTCCCACTTCCCCCTTCCAAATTACTACCATGCAGCTCAACAGCTCAGCAGTGTTCTGTTCACATTGCTGTTTCATGAAACTCAGGTAGCCCTGCTGGTGAACATTTCTGCCTGTAATTTGTGTGAAAACATCAAATATTTTGGAGATCAATGCTGTATGGTATGCAAACAGTGGCATCATTCTTTCCGTGTCCCAATCATTTCCACATTTCATTCTCCTTTCAAGACTTGATGTGTGTGACTTCTTTGTATGAATACTACAAATTTAGTAATTACTTACATGTAGTTAGTATGCATGTTTTGGGATAAAAACCCCAAAACTGGAGCAATAGGGAAGCTATTCCTATACTTAGAAACTGTCATCAATCTTCATTATCTTTTTGCTGTTCTCTAAACATCCTCTTTGTTGATATTGCTCTGTTATACTCTTTGAGTGATTAACATTTGCAGTAAAATACTGTTTTATTAGTAGTGTTCTTCATTAAAGACAGCATAACAAAACTGCTGCAAGCATATAGTTATTTATTTTAAAGCTTAACAAGTTGAAAGGGGGCTGAAGGTAGATTTACTGACCATGAAGGCATTTCTTAGAGGAGGAAAAGTGTGTATGACTTTTACTTGGAGCTGGATGGTACACTCTATGGTATGGTCTAGCACATAAAACTGATGAATCTGAGAGGAGGTGTGATTTAATTTAAAATGTAGAGGAAGAGGAGAAAGAGATAAGACGACTGATATCAAGAATGTCTTGTAAGGAAGCCCGTAATACAGAGCTCCGTAAACGGTAATGAAGATAATTAGCATGGAGGATGGAGAGACTGAGTTTCTAAAGACTGGTGATGAGCTAAGACTTGGGCACAATAGCTTTTTTGAAACATTGTGGAATGACAGACATTGTGGGTATTATTTACCTTCAGAATGCTGAAGAGTATCTTTTCACTTAAACCTTCCTAAATATCTTATTTGCTGCACCATCGTACGTTATCATTTGAGCAATGTACCCAGAGCTAAGATTAAATTTAAAAAAAAAAAGAATAAAAAGAGGTGTGTGAAAATTTCCTTTCTTTCTATTTACCCTTTCCAAAACACAGTAAATACCACTGGTTCAAGGCTTTCAGAGTTCAGCTGTTGTATAAATACCGTAACAAATATTCACATTCTTTTCTCTTCTCTTCAGAACTATTCAATACTGAAAGGCAACTTCATGATAAGTGCTATTAAAAATAAAATTCTTCTGGTATTTGCTGCAAAATACTCTGAAATGTTCACTGTTGAAAGACCCTTCTACTGATTATGAAGAAAATTAAAATCCTTGGACTTCTATATAGAAGCAGTTTTTACAGTCTGGCCAAGCACATATCAGTAAAAAAAGAAAAAAGGTTTCTGTGTCCATATTAAATATATGTATATACTTTGAAAAATGTTCTGAATCTTCAAATAAATGTTTATTTTAATTGGAAATATTCGGTGAAGAATATAGTGGAAATGTGGGCTGTACATTCTTGGATAAGTTATCTTGAAGTTCCAAACTTCTAAAAAAATTTAAAAAGTTCTTGTATGATAGTGGTTGCAGAAGACATGCATATCAGTCAGTTTAAAAAAGCATATACACACACATGTAACACTAGATTAGACAGTATGCATCAAAAGATTTTTTGTACAAGTCAGTGGAGGAACACAGGAGAAGTAGGGCAAGGAAAGATCATAACATTTAAACTGTGCATTTCTCCCTATGTCTCAGAAAATAAATTTGTCTGAGGTTATTAACGAGACAGTGCTCAGAACTCTTACATGAGTGCACTTCCCTCACTTGCTAAATACAAATCAAGAAACCTGTTTTAAAATGTCTCCAAGGACAATGTTTAACCTGTAAATTTAAAGTTAAAACCTATCACATTCGCAGCTTTGAAAAGGCACTCCTGCCCCTCCCCTTCCCTCCCCCAATAAATAGACAAATGTAAGTCGGGCCTGAAAACTGCAAATTCTGACATGCACCAGCTAGATCTGAGACAGTTTATGGTAACTCCTTTATCTTATTATTGAGTGACTGAAGAAACATATGTATTTTATGCTCTAAGTTTTGCCTGCTGCATTGGTCGTTTCTCTGAGTGTTTTAATATAAAAACCAATAAACAAACCCTGGCAGGAAGTTTTGTGGTACCATCACATAAAGCAACTTTTGTTAATACTGCTGCTCTTCCTGATTTATTTATTTTCCAAAAACCTTATTTTAGTTATTTTATTCTGCTCATCTATCAATGGCAAAGGACAGAAAAGAAGTGATGTTAAAAAAAAAAAATCCTCTTACCAGCAGTATATGTAAATGTCTATGTATTTTCCAAGATATGCATGGATTTGTAGTTCACCTCTGTTTGCTCAAAATTTTCATGTTGATGATGAAGTGATGAAAAGCACTTACATAGAACTCTGTGTTTTGCCTATGTTGTCATTGCTCAGATGCTGTGAGATTAGCCTAGTGTCTGATTCTGCTGTCTGGTGAAGAGAATTTTTTCCTGGTTTTAATTTCTTATTTTATTCTTTAGATTTTTATTTTAAAACACAGAGATTAAAATAATAATTCCTTCATCTGCCTCTGTTGTTTAAAACTAATTTCTTAACGTTAGTAACATAATGTTCCTAAAGCAGATCATCTTTCCATTTCTCACTGCCAGAAAAAAAGGTGACTAGACAGGAGAGCATTAGAGGAAGCAATACAGGATTGTGAACATGTTAATGAGAACTATCAAGTGCAAAGAAGCATATTTCGGAGGCAGATGGTGAAATTGCTGTAAAACAAAAGTAAGTCATAGTATGCTTAAGAAGTGGAAAGCCAGCAAGATATCTGTGCACTGGATTTTTTTCTACATTCCTTATGTTCTAAGGTAATGCAATGACATCTATTCTAATTTGATTAAAATGTTAAGAAAGGAGCTGTTCAAATGCTTTTTGTAAACTTTCCCAACAAATCTGAAGCAGGCACAATCTGTGAGGACGGTAGGTTAACTCTTCCCATGTGGCTGCAAGGGAGATAGGGAAAGTGTTTGGTCAGAGACTATCACTTGGAGAAGAAACTTTTCCAACTCGAATAAAAGCTGATTTTGTAGCAAATGAAATGTTCTCTCTCATGCAGTAATGAGAGCACAGCACTGCAGCATTTATTTTGTGCCTTAGGGACGAGGTTGCAGCAGACCTTGGAGAGGTCAGGCAGCTGATACACACTAAGGCAGTCTTTACAGGTGCGCCTAAGTCTCATTGAGATGAAGGGGAATTTCTGACTTTTTCTGTCAGGCCCATTCCCATTCCATATGCTCCTGTAGGGGAGCGTTAGCTGTTGAAACGTCAGTGTCTGCGCATGAAAGTTGCCACAGGAACTTTCCACCCTCAGAGAAAGGTCTGCTCTTGTGGCTGCCTGGCTGTGCCCAGATGCAACAAGGACATCCATCCATCCGTCCATCTTTGCAAGTAAGAAATGGTGGGAGGAAGAGTGGTACAGTGACATTGCCTATAGTAGTAGGAGTTACAGGAAAGAGTTAGCAAACTACAAACCCAGCCAGGTCTCGTGGAGATTTTTTGCCTGCTTGTCATTCAGTGCTAGTATCTATATTGTCTGCCTGTATTTATCATGGGTTTGTTCATCAAACACACTTTCCTGTCACTCTAGTATCTATTATTTTTAATTTGAGGCCAGTTAAGCAGCTGTCATCTCCCACTATCTTTGGGGTTTCCAAAAAGGAAAAGTGCAATATGACAGCAATGCTGTTCTCTTTAATGGCTAAGCTGCTCATCGTCTGTAACATGTTTCTCCTTCTGGAGCACTACTGTCTCCAGAGACTTGTGTAACTTAGTCCCCTGAGGCATGAAACAAAATGTTGTCTGTACTCTCACTGCTGCACCAGAGCAAACATTTCATTTTCTCCACAGGGTTTAAAAAACATCCATTGTATTACTTTCAAGCTGGTAAAATTTCCTCACTAATGGTATCTTTCACAAACAATTGTCATATATCTTTTAAATTCACACCACCACCTGGAGGTCTTTTATTTTTTAGCCTTTAGTGTACATTTAGCTCTCTTAAGTACCTCTACCATAACGTTATTTATGTTCAGTGACACCAAAGCTCTTGATGTTATGCTCTGCTCCAAAGCACTGTTTGCTTAGATAATGTGTCATTTGCTTTGACAAATCTATGATAGATACGACGCAATTCTCTGACAAGGTAAAGGCTTTAAAGATTTAATTTATAAAAGTTGCTTTTTATTATCCTTAGGTTTGCACATGCAGAAAAAGTCAAGAGCTAATATTAAATGCCTATCAAATGCTGTTGGCATTGCATGTTAAACTTACTAACAGCACATGACAATTTCTTCAGGGTAGGATTTAAATTTGAGACATCATCTGGAGGTTTTTTTGGTTGTTGTTTGGGGGTTTTTTGTGTTTTTTTTTTTCCAGACAATCCTGTTTTGCTCTTTCTGATTCTTCCTAGTAGAGAAGAAGACTAGCAAAAAATCTGAGGAAAAGACAAACATTAGCTGTAGGAAGAGAAATGGGTATGCTGCAGCAGGGTTTTTTCCCAGTTCCATCCCATACCACAGAGATTTTATCATCTTTACTTGCAAGGAACTTCCCAAAAGTTCCCATGGATATATGCTCTTGCCCATATCCATGTGCAATCCGTATTTCACTCCATCCGTCTGCTATTTTTTTTTTTTTTATTTTATTTACATCAATACAAGAAAAGACGACAGACTTTTAATCTGAGGTTTGGAGTAGGAGTCATAGGATCTTAGATAAAATTGAAATTTGGGTTTTAAATTTCCGCATGCAATTCCACTAAAATCATTGTATGTAGCCCATAGTATTTTTCCTGAAATTTTCCTTCTGTTTCTAGAAGCAGTTTCCTTCTGCATTGAGTAAAACACCACACCCTTTATAATGGGCAACATACACTATTTCTGCCAAAATCCTGGAAAAGTGATTTAACTGGAATTTAATCATGGTGACGGGGAACACAAGAAAAACTTTGGGGTGAAATTAAACCCTGGATGTGAAAGCTTATTTGACGTTTCTAGTCCACAATTTTGTTTTGCTTTAAATAATGACATTATTTTTTATTTCCTTTTTTTTTTTGATCAATAGCCATACATATTGGTCTGGAAAGCGCACATACAAACTATAATGAATCACAATAAAAGCAATATGGTTTGTGCATGTCTTACCATCTTCCATTACAGCTAAGGGGTACAATGACTGATAGTAACTAGCTGTCCGGAAACAAAACTATAGAACCAGCATCTCACTAGTGTATCACTGTGTAACCAGACTATAAACAGAACAGCTTATCATGGTGCCATTTATCATCTGCATGTCATGGGTTTTATTTATTCTGTGTCTTACTACCTGCAAGATGAGCAGGTAGAATGTACACCCTATGTTAATCCAAAATTGTTAACGTTTGCCAGTGCTGGGAAAGGGAATGGGAATGATTTGAGACCTGTGTGGGAAACCACAGAATCCGCACTTCGTGTTTGGTGGCCTGGATTGGACATCAATGTTTTTGCATTTTTTCTCTAGTTTTGAGTAATAAAGTTGGCAAAACAACTACCTAACTATAAAATATGTGCTGTGCTAAGACAGTAAAAAACTGGCTTCAGGTTTGGAAGCTATATGACTTCTCCCTGTTTGGTGTTTTTTTGGTTTTCTTATTTTTTTGTGGTTTTCTGTTCCTTTTTTTTTGTAAGTCATTATTGTTATTTTTAACAGTAGATTTAGAACAGTCTTTAGAAATTTCTAAAAATCTTTGATAAGACTTGTATTTTTTCACTTTACATTACAAGTAAATTGTGGAATCTAGGGAACAGAATTATGTAAATGCACAAGGCTGAGTAGGACACCATGTGCACTTGAAGTGTTCCATGAAAACTTAGGAACCATACCAAAACATATGGGACTTCAGAGGCATCTGAGGAGCTAAGGTCTTTTCTCTGCTATTCATAATTATTTACCATATGGCTTAGTGGAGTCAATATAGAATAACCACGAAGATGTAAACTGCATTTCATATCTGCCTGTGTTAGGAGGTTTGTTTTTTTTACTTTTATTTGAACTGGAAAAAGCTAATTCACGGTGACAAGAATTGCCTAAACAGGGAGGTGGGAGAAGCTGGACGGGGTGTCCTGCAGGTATTGTCCCAGCTGCAGCCTTAAAAAATATTGAAGTTCACAGGTGCAAAAGCAGTGCAACTTAAAAGTGAAAAGTCTCTGTATTGTGTGTGCAGTTAAATGTCTGAATAACAGTGGTGCATGCCTGCTTCTAGATCAATTGTAAGGAATGTGTTTCAAATATCTTCTCTCCTTATCTGAATTGCACACAAAGATGCAAACTGCAAAAGTAAAGATAAAGTTAAAGATAAATATTTATGTATATATACATTAAATTTACTTTATAGATGCTATATCCTACTTAGAGACACAAACATATATAAAGGTAATTGTTTAGGTTTGGTAGTATATACTTTTTGACAACATAAAACACAAAAGGGCTAAGACGATCTGTTTGCCACGGGAGCCATGGACACCTCATAAGCCTAATAAATAAGTTGAAATAGGAAACAAAAGCCAAGTGTAGGTGATTGCTTATAGAAGGGAGGAAGAGGCTATATTGCTATGGTTTACCTCTGAGGAAGTTTTGCTGAGACAGGAGAGAAAAGAACAAAGTACCCCAAACCTTGAAATTATCTGACCTGTGAAGTATGGAAGATTCGGACACTAAAGCTGTTTTAATGGTTTGGGGAGGAGATTAAGTGCTGGTAGTGGGGGGAATAGTACATTCGTAGATGCATCCTTATAGTACCTTGTGAAAGGAGATTCACAGTGCTCTGATAAGATGGGTCACTTTTGCCTGTGGCTCTGCTGGTACCATCCAAACTCTTATTCCTGGGATGTCTATGACTTTCTTGTGATCTGCATCGTGCTTTAATAGACCTTAGTCTCTCATTTCTATGGGAAAGAATATTCAACAGGCAAGCAGAAAATGAAATTTATTTCTGCTTTTACTCTACAAATATTAGTTGAATTAGAAGATGGATAAAGCCTGCTTAAGAAGTCCTGATGATTTTCCTCACTAGCCATGTAATAGTTGTTCGCAGACAATGTTTACCTTTAAAATTAAATTCATTCCTGATCCAATCAGCTTTATAATTACTTAAATCTATTTTACAAGACCATCCTTTGCATTATGTATTGTGTTTATTTTTCATGTAAAAAGTATACTATACTTAGAAAATTTGGAAATACTTTTTCCTCCTCTTACCAAGCTGTGTTCTGCAGTGTGTATTCTACCTTCCCGGAACATAAGTGCTGTAAGGTGTTATAGACCAGTGTGTGGTTTTGTAATTTTTTGCTGGTGTAGAGGATCATAGAAAAACAATAAATACCTGCACTTCATTTTGCTACAAGCTTTACACATGCATGATGGAAGATACTTAAACTCTGTAAAATCTAAATGCTGAAATACAGATTTATAGAAGCAGTGATTATCCTTATTTCAGAGGAAAGTGGCTACAGTGTGGAAAGCACAAGGGGAGGAAGAGTCAATTTAATGTAGGTAAGCTGACACATACTCAGTCTTAGATACGGGCTTAACTGTCACTGTAGACTCTGCTTTCCTTTATGGGTGTGTTGGTTTTGGTTAGGATAAAGCTAATTTTCTTCACACTGGTTTGTAAAAGACTGCATTTTCGATTTTGCTGAAAACAGTGTTGATAACACAGGAGTGTTTTGGTTACTGCTGAGCAGTGCTAACACAGAGTCATGGGTTTTTCTGCTCCTCGCACCTCCACACTGGTGAGTAGGCTGGGAGTGCACAAGAAGTTGGGAGGGGACACAGCTGGGACAGCTGATCCTGACTAACAAAAGGGTTATTCTGTACCATATGATGTCATATGCAGCAATATAAAGCTGGGGAAAAAAGAAGGAAGGGAAGGACATTCAGAATGGTGATGTATTTCTTCCCAAGCACCTGTTATGCATGATGGAGCCCTGCTTTCCTGAACACTTGCCTGGGAAGTAGTGAATGAATTCCTTGTTTTGCTTTTCTTGCATGTGCAGCTTTTGCTTTACCTATTAAACTGTCTTTATCTCAACCCATGAGTTCTCCTCACTTTTACCCTTCTGATACTCTCCCCCATCCCAGCAGGAGGGAGCGAGCTACTGGCTGTGTGGTGCTTGGTTGCTGGCTGGGGTTAAACCACAAGAGTTAGTGAGGGGGGTAATTTTCTCTTCAGTCCTTCCTTCCTCAAGAACATACAAAGAGCTGACAGAATAGAGACCTGAATCTTCTGAATTCTGGGCCACTTTATTTAGTGCGTCATCCTTGTGATGTATAGCCTAAACATAGGATGCACAAGAGCAGATGGAACTGGAGCATGAGGAAGAGAGAAAAGGAAGGGATTTTCTTTCAAAATAGAGATGTTGCTGGAAGCAGAAAAGAATCCCATCTGTGGTTTTAGTATTACTGGGAGGAATCAGTTATGTCCACTCAAAGTACTGGTTCTCCTGCCAGTTGAATGTTCTCTCTGGGAGCTACAGCTTCCTTGTCCATCAAGTAATTTGCTGAATCGGTCACGCAAGCTTCTTCAGCTATTTTCTCTTGAGTGACTGTATGCCCAGAAATATAGCAAAGTAAATGATATATGGTATTGTGCTTTTCCATGGTGATAATAAATAGACCAATGCACATAATAAAACATACTCAATGAATTTTGAAATTCAAATCATAAACAGTTTCTCGCAAGAACAGAAAGAAGATGAAGGTGACATTATATACTTACTCTTATATTGTTTTCTTAACACTGACAGAATATATTCCTAATGTCTCATTGTACAAGGTGGTGATGAATCCAGTGGCTTTTAATTAAGTTCTTAGTTCTAAGTGAATTCCAGACCTGTGCCAAACTAATAAGAAATCCAGTTGAGTTGTATTTAAGACTGTTGCTCTAAGTGGCCTTTAAAGGCTATGTAGATGCTATGTTTAATCCTGTGCTCAGAGTGAATCTGAAGGGAATTGTAAGAAGTGTTAAATAATTCACACTTCAGTTCTACCATGCGTTTCAAGCATGGGCCTCTTTCTGCAACGATACTGGAGGGGAGGATGCAGGGCTCAGTGGTATCTGTCTATCCACAGTTCGCTGTAAGACTGGGAAATATGTGATAAAATGACAAAACCCAGTTTATTTAGTGAGAAAAAAAAGACATAATAATCTTAATGATAAAACAAAAATATCATTCACATCTCAAATAGCTGATACCATTAATTTTTTCTGTTCACAATTCAGGTTAAAAACCTTTAAAATATCTGAGAAAAATATTCACAATGAATGCAACCAAAACTCTTGCCAGAGGTGTTTGGTTTTTTAATTCTGTTTCTAAAAAATCCATTACATTTCTCCTCACTTGTCCAGTAGATTGTTCAATATCTCTGACAATTGTTTCTTCAAAATTAAATTTACTTAATCTCCATAAAAATATATATTTTGCCTTACATTGAAGGAACAAAAACATTAATTGCTTTTTTATTTTCCCTTCTTTCCCCTGATCTATAGTAATTTTCTTGGATACTGTATGCTTGGTAATTTCATGAAATATGTTAGAATAAAGTAACTAAATTTTGCTCTTCAGAAAACATTTGCAGTTGTCACATTAGGCTGTAGAGCTATTAAATATAATGTTAGCCATTTATCTTGAACCAACTGCAACATCACTATTCCTAGAGAGAAACACCTTAATTTGTTAAGAGTGACAATGGGGAAATAATTACATTTCTATGGTTTTTCAGTATTGTAGAAATTCACCACAACCTCTTAAAATATAAAGATGAAATATAGTGTCAGAATAGAGTAGAGGAGAAGAGAAGAGAAGAGAAGAGAAGAGAAGAGACGAGACGAGACGAGACGAGACGAGACGAGACGAGAACAGAAGGAACAGAAGAGAACAGAAGAGAACAGAAGAGAAGAGAAAATAGTTCAGCTGGAAGGGACCTATAGTGATCATTTAGTCCAACTGCCTGACTGATTCAGGGCTGACCAAAAGTTAAAACATGTTATTAAGGGCATCATCCAAATGCCTCTTAAACACTGTTAGGTGTGGGGCATCAATCACTTCTCAAGGAAGCTTATTCTAGTGTTTGACCACGCTCTTCGTAAAGAAATGCTTCCTAATGCCCAGTCTGAACCTCCCCTGGTGCAGCTTTGAACCATTCCCATGTGTTCTATCACTGGATCCTAGAGAGCAGCACCACTCTCTCCACTTACTCTCCTGAGGAGGCTCTGAAGAGCAATGAGGTCACCCCTCAACCTCCTTTTCTCCAAACTAGACAAAACCAGAGTCAATCGCTCCTCATAGGACATTCCTTCCAGCACTTTCACGAGCTTTGTTGCCCTCTTCTGGATGCATTTGAGTACCTTTATGTTCTTCTTAAATTGTGGGACCCAGAACTGCATACAACACTCAAGGTGAGGACACATCAACTCTAAACACAGTAGGATAAACACCTCTTTTGACCAGCTGATTATGCTCTATTTGATGCACCCTAGGATGCAGTTTGCCTTCTTGGCTGCCAGGGCCCACTGTTGAATCATACTGAACTTTCTGTTGACCAGCAGACCCATATCCCTTTCTGCAGAGCTGCTCTTCAACCACTCCTTTCCCCGTTTCCACCTGCATCCACAGTTACTCCATCCCAGGTGCAGAATCTGGCACTTGGACTTGTGAAATTTCATGGCATTGATGATTGCCCAATCTATATAGATTCCTCTGCAAGGCCTCTTGTTCCTTGAGAGAGTCAACCTTCTGGTTTGGTATCATCAACAAACTTGCTAATGGTGCATTCTACTCGAGCATCCAATGAAAGTATTGAACAGAACTAACCCTAGAATTGAACCCTGAGGAACATCACTGGTAAACAGTCACCAGACAGATGTAGCCCCATTCACTACAGCCCTTTGAGCCCCTCTGTTCAACCAGTTCTTTACCCAGTGCACCATGTACCTGCTCATCTCACAGTTGGACAATTGTCTAAAAGGATGTTGTGAGGGACAGGATCAAAAACCTTACTAAAATCCAGAAAAACTACATCCACAGCCTTCCCTTCATCCACAAGGCAGGTGACATTATTGTAGAAGGCTGTCAAATTAGTTTGGCAGGACGGTTTTTTTGTAAACCCATGTTGTCTGTGCCTGATGATTGCATTTTTCTTTGAATGTTTTTCAGCAGTACTTAGTACAAACTTCTCCATAATTTTTCTGGGTACTGAGGTTAGACTAACAGGTCTGTAGCTCTTTGCATATTTCCTCACGCTCTTTTTGTAGTTAACACTAACATCCGCTACCGCCCAGTCAGCAGGGACCTCCCCAGGCTCTCAAGATATTTGCAAGATGATCAAAAAGGGTCTTGCTTTAACATCAGCTGTCTCCTTCAGTACTCTGTGATGAATCCCCTCAGGCCCAATGGGCTTAGGAGTATTTAGCTGGTACAACCAGTTGCTTACAATTTTGGTGTCTGTAAATGGAAGTTCACTGTTCCCACACTCATTGTCCTCTGACTCAGAGGACCAGGCAGGCCAGGTATTATTAAATACTGAGGCAAAAAAAAAACCCCACTGAATGCTTCTATTTTGTCTTCATACTTATTAGTCAGGTGATCATCTTCAACAAGTATCAGTCCAATGTTTTCTTTAGACCTCCTCTTGCTATTAACACTAAACATAAAGTATGTTAATGCATAAAGTACATAATACATAGAGTAAAAGCCTTTCTTCTTGTCTGACACAACACTGGCCAGTTTCAACTCTAGTTGAACCTTGGCTTTTCGTGTCTTCTCCCTGCTTATGTGAAGCACAGCTCTGTAATCTTCCTGCAAAGTTTGGCCTTGCTTCCAGACATCACCAAATTTCTTTTTCCTTTTGAGCTCTATGAGAACTTCCTTGGACTTCTACCCTGCTTGCTTGACTTAAGACACAGTGGAATTGCCTGCTCCTGTGCTTCTAAAAGACTGTGATTCTAAAGACTGATCAGCACTTTTGAACATCTAAGCCCTCAATGGCAGATTCCCAGGGGACGCTGCTAAACAGCTCACTGAGTAACTTAAAGTTTGCTCTCTTGAAAACCAGGGTAGCAACTCTGACAACCTCTCATTACACTTAAAATTTTAAACTCAACTTTTTCATGATCACTGTGGCCAAGAGAGCCACTTACGATCACATTCTTCACGAGTCCTTCTCTATTCACAAATAACAAGTCTAGAAGGGCGTCTTTCCTACTTGGCTCATAGAGTACTTGTGACAAGAAGTTCTCTCCCAGAAATGTCAAGAATTTACCAGACTTGCTCATCACAGCAATGTGGTATTCCTAGTTGATGTCTGGGAAGTTGAAATCTCCCATAAGGACAAGGGCTACTGATGCAGAGATTTCTCCTAGTTGCCTGTAGAATAATTCATCAGGCTACCATTCTGTCTGGGGAATTGACATCTCCTTTGTTTTCCATCCCCCTAATCCTCAGCCAGAGGCTCTTGACCGCATCATCACTAACTTTAAGGACTGTACAGTCAAACCTCTCCCCTACCTGTAGAGCAACACTTCCACATGATATGGGAAAAATAACTTTTTAGTTAGACCTTGGCATTTAGCTAAACCTTGCTAGCATAGTTTGGGAACTGTGTAGATAACGGGAGCTGTTAGTATATGCTGAAACTCTGTTGTTAGTGAGGACTGTAAAGACAAAAAGAACTCTGCTGTCTGTGACGAGCAGCCATCTGGCTGGAACCGGCCCTATGGTTTGGAGCTCAGCCACCTCGGCCTTCTGGGCTAAAAGTGAAAAATACACGGTGAAGAAAACTATGAGCCTTCATTCAAAAGACCAAAACAGACGACCACCAGACGGCAGTGTGCAAGTGCCAGAAGGAGGAGTTTTATGTTAATGAGTTCCTGAGGATGACATATGTACACCCCTTAATTGTAGTAACCCAACCCCAAAGCCACAGTAATGAGTATGTATGTTTTTTTGTAAGAAATAGATGCTTGTTTTGTGATCTGGTGTGCAAGTTTGGAGGAGTGATCCCCCTTGCACCCAGCGCTGCAATAAACATACCTGCTTTATAACTCTCCGGGAGTTACAGGGTTTGTTTCCGCATGTCACACCTCACCTGCTCTGCCTATCCCTTCTGAGCAGCCTGCAGCTCTCCATCTCAGCACTTCAGTTGTGGGGCTCATTCCACCAAGTCTCGCTAATACCAATGATATCATCAGTCTGGGAACTGACCAATTAGTCATCTGGCAGACAGCTTGATGTGTGAACTTTGCAAAAAGAAATGAAATGCATCATGTCTTGCAATAATAAGGATGACTGCGAGGTTTCCATATAAGTAGCAGTTAAATGCAATACCTAAGGCAGTTCCCCTGAATTAAGGTTCTGTAAAGGTACATAATCTTTGCTCCACAGACCATACAGCCTACAGGAGAACTGAATTCCTCCCTTCATTAAATGTGAGAGTAAATTACAGTAATTATTTATATTGTATCAGAGGACTGGCATACAAATCATGTTGAAAGTCAGGGTTTTTTGCAGCTAGATTTGAATCCAGATGCTGAAAATTAAGAACTCCGTATCTATACCTTCAGGTTGTGGATGGGACCCTATAGACAGAAACTCTGGTGTTTGTGTGACAATTATGATATTTTGCAGCATAATTCAAGTCAGAGAAATAGTTAAAGGATTTCATTACAGTATTCCTCTGTAAAAGCTTAGGAAATATGGAACTTTGTTAAGGAATAAAAATATATTTTAAAAAAAATGTTTAATTTCCCCCTTCTTTAAGTGATTAGCTGTGGGGCTTATAAACCTAAATTCTTACTAAATTCCCTACTAGTGTAAACTGCATTTGTTATGCTCATTGACATACACATAGTTGGAGCGTATCTGAGTCACGGATGACAGCTGGCTTGACAAATTCAGTCCTGTGTAGACTGACTTCTTAGGACCCACGTAAAAATCAGGTGGCACAAACGATGAAGGATGTCCCTTGTTGTCCCGGAACACTTTTCAGTGGTTGTTTGAAGCAGGCTTATGAACATATTTCTACAGTGAGTAATAATACTTTTCTCTATTGACTTTTAACCTGGACATTGCTGCTATATCTTCAGCTCCTGTGTTTTGCAGTTGATGTGCAGGGGAATGGTCATGCTTAGATTTTTTTGTACATTCTGTGCTGACCACTCTCAAATCTCATATATATTTTAACTCTTTACTTGTAGGTGAACTTATGATAATACTGAAAATGACCCAGCCATTAATGCATCTCATAAGTCACTCCTGAACTATTACCTTTAACATGCCTTTTGTAGAATTACAACTGTTTTCTATTTAAAACCTTGTCTGCTTCCATGGATATGTGTCACAAGCATTCAGACAACCAATGGCTCCTCTTCATGAGAAGTTTTTAAGAAAACTAACAGCTGAATTTAATATTTTTTTGAAAGTCCAGCCGTAGCAGTAATAGAACTACTACTGTAGCTTTTACTTTTCCATGTGATATATAAAACCTAAAATACCTAAGCATGGGAAAATTGGTCTACTGGGCATTGAATGGTCCTGATTCTTCATGGTGACTCTTTCCAATTCCTCAAACCGAAGGGTAAAAATTGCACTGGAAGGGAAGATGTATTGCTTGTGCTTTGTGATGCATCTGAACGTTATATGTAACAGACTTTCAGTTCAGGGAGCTAAGGTTAAGGGAGCTTATTTGATTGCTTGTTTCCAAATACTCCTAAATTAAAATGTAACTCTATATGTTTACTCCAAACAATGGCTACAGAGTAAAAGCAAAGTTATTTCCAAAATAAAACTTTTAGGGTAACTTTTATGATTTAATTCTATAGATTTCCATGACAGATATTTTTTAAGATTTTTTTAAAATAAAAAAGATATTTTTTAAAATTATTTGTGAAATTTTAATTTAATTTTGCAGTATCTGTTTTCATAATGCTATCCCATTTACTTTCATGGGGAATGACAACACTTATATGTATTATAAGTAATGTGTAATGAAAATAGGCAAATTTCTTTTTATTCTCAAAAGAGGTGAAAGGGAGAAAAGAATAGCTGCTGCCACATAAACTAGTAGTACATTTTTAAACAAACTCAGTTGTTTTTGCAAGGAATCTACGACAGACACAGTTGGCATTAGGTTGTTAATTTTGCTGCATACATTATTCTTTTTTTATATATTTATCTGGAGCTAAAATTGCATAACTTTTCTTCAGTTGTGCAAGACAGTAAAGTTTGGATGACACCAAATTAGGCGGGAGTGTTGACCTGCCTGAGGGTAGGAAGGCTCTTCAGAGGGATCTGGACAGGCTGGATCGATGGGCTGAGGCCAATGGGATGAGGTTTAACAATGCCAAGTGCCAGGTCCTACACTTTGGTCACAACAACCCCAGGCGGCGCTACAGGCTTGGGGAGGAGTGGCTGGAAAGCTGCCTGGCAGAGAGGGATCTGGGGGTCCTGGTGGACAGTTGGAGGAACATGAGCCAGCAGTGTGCCCAGATGACCAAGAAGGCCAATGGCATCTTGGCCTGCATCAAGAATGGTGTGAGCAGCAGGAGTAGGGAAGTGATTACGTCCCTGTACTCAGCACTGGTGAGGCCGCAGCTTGAGTACTGTGTTCAGTTTTGGGCACCACAGTATCGGAGGGACATTGAGGTGCTGGAGTGTGTCCAGAAAAGGGCAACAAAGCTGGTGAGGGGTTTGGAGAACAGGTCTTATGAGGAGCGGCTGAGAGAGTTGGGATTGTTTAGCCTGGAGAAGAGAAGGTTGAGGGGAGACCTTCTCACTCTCTACAACTACAGGAAAGGAGGTTGTAGCGAGATGGGGGTCAGTCTCTTCTCCCAAGTAACAAGCGACAGGACAAGAGGAAATAGCCTCAAGTTGTGCCAGGGGAGGTTTAGATTGGATATTAGGAAAAACTTCTTTACTGAAAGGGTTATCAAGCATTGGAACAGGCTGCCCAGGGAGGTGGTGGAGTCGCCATCCCTGGAGGTATTTAAAAGACGGGTGGACGTGGTGTTGAGGGACATGGTTTAGTGGCGTTTTTGGTAGTGTAGGTTATGGTTGGACTCGATGATCTTGAAGGTCTCTTCCAACCCAAGTGATTCTGTGATTCTATGATGTTCAGCTGGCATAAGCCAAATATAAAAGTCAGACGAGAGAGCAAAGACTTTGCAGTACCTTATCTGAGTGTGGACTGCTTTCTGGTACAGATAGTCTCAGAAGTATGCTGAAGTTGACCATATAAGAAGTAGAATAAATAACAGTATAAAGAAGAACCCAAACTCAGAACACTTCCTGGGGTAGAATATTCTGTGTTAAAATCTCTGCACTCCAGTGACTGCACCTTTCCAGGTTTTGTTTAGTCTTTTATGTATTCATTTAAGGAATCTAATTATGATAAGGGCATGAGGAACATCTGAAAGAGAAAATAAAACAAACCAAACAAAAGATCAGGAGGGATAGCCATTTTGAATAGTGATAGCTAAGCATTCAAATAATGCATTTCAAATAACGCATTTCAAATACTCCAGGACAGTGAATCTACTGCAAATAGATTCTTTTCTTTTAGTTCTGATATTTTCATTCCAACATCAGCGAGAGTCGAGTGAAATAGACACCTACTGTAAAAGTAACAAGTTTTATAATGTGCTGTATAATTTTGAGAATGACTTTGTAAGTGCCTGAATGAATGGAATTTAACTGTTTCTGAAAACTACAATGAAATCAAACCTTTACAAATCACTCAACATCTTGATTTTTGTGCATTTCTTCAGAGAAAGGAAAATTCATACACACAAGGAATTATTTTTTTTTTTCCTGGTTTTAGTGGAGGGAAATATTGCACATTTAAGTAATTATGCAATTCATTTATCAAAACTATTTCTTTCACATTGCTTTCAAATTTAGCCTGAGTAACCTTAATGGGGTTCTAAGCTAGCTAGAAATCCTCATGGCTTTCTATGTGTTCTTTGGTCTTCTTTCTTTCTGAACAATGCACTCATTGTTTCCTAAAATCCGTTTCCTTGCTTGCAGATCTTAAGTTAAATTCCTTCCTTCCATTGGTTAGCGTTGGAGTGGTGCATCAGTCAAGTCAGCAGAATAGGAAGAGATGAGAGACCTAGGCCAAAATTTGTTATTCAGTCTGCACCTAGCTTTCCCATGTGTAAAGTGAAAATGATTTTTCTCAATGCTTTTGTGGTGTTTTTAAATTACACATCCTAATAGGGAAGAGTGATTCTTCATGCAGTTTGGAATAGTTCTCCACAAAATATGCCTCTGATGCACATTCAAAATTGACATCCAGGATGCTTGTTGTATACAATTTAGAATTTGATTTGCACATCTTATTTTTCTCAGAGTTGCACAGTGGTCAAATCAGACCAAAAAGTCAAAAGCATATGATGTTTTTGCTGAAAATTTTTTAAGGTATTCAGCCAACTTTAAGATGTAGACTATCACTTTTGAAGGCATTTCTAGATGCCTAAATTATGATTTGGGAACTAATTTTATCTTAAATCTGGACTGTTGGTTAGACCCCATTTTCACAAGTTACAAAGAGAAGTAAGAATTAATTCCTGTGTTAAAGGTATAAGTTATTATGACCAACAGATACCCATGTAAGAATATCAAGCCGGGAAACTCATGTCTTTGAAGTCTGTAAAAATAGGAATATTGCTGTGTCAGATCTAAGAAGCACTCTTTGCCCAAAGGCTGCGATCAAGTGCTGAATCTATTCCAATCCTTTTTTTTTTGTAAACAGCAAATATCGACAAACTAAATATATTTTCTTGTGTTTGCATTGTGTGGTTTCACATCCTTTAGGTAAAGCTTTTGGTGACCCTTCTGAGCCTGTTGATTTCAGGCCTCCTCCAGGAACCATATGTATCATGAGTGATTTGGTGGGACTTTAGCTGCAGAAGGTAGAAAAAAGAGGAAGATAGGAAGTAGGAGGGGAAAATATTCCTGCCTTCTTAAATGGATAGTTACCTAATACCAAGGATATAATGAATAACCCAACTGTTGTTGCGTGACAAGGTTATTCCCCGCTACTGTGGGCAGAGCTCTGGTAGTCTTGTAGTGCATCTCCATGTGCCAGCAGTGCGTGCTCTTAAACAGGGTTTAACAAGAGCTGTCTGAAGAGGTACCTAATGTTAACAACCACAAGGGCAGAAGGAATAATGAAATTACAGTCTTTTGCATTTCATTTGATGTGGTGATTGTTCCCTCAAAACTGCTGAAGCAGTCTGCATTTTTACAAACATTGCTACACCATACGTCTCCAGGAATGTAGAAATTATTTGGAAAAATATAGAAGCATTAGTATTTTACAGAAACCCCCACATTTCTTGCATTTTTTGGTTTTACTCCAGGGTTTTTGGTAGTTTATAGTCAAAATACAGGAACTGATTTTCATTTACATTTCATTAATGTAACTAGAATACATAGCCTAGTTTAAATTACTGTGATTACTGTGCTAAGTTTAGCATCTTTTTAAGTATCGTTAGGAGAGTGAGACTGTAGATACACTCATTTGGTGAATAACTGCTAATATGTGCAGTCTACAAGCCACAGGTGATTAATCAACACTGAAGTCATTACCCTTTTTCAGGGTGATTATAAAATAATCTAAAGCAGGGAACTAGAATATCACATTTTGTGAAGGCCCAGTGTTGTGTTCCTTGCACATCCAATTGGAAGGGTATCAGGTAATTTGACGAGGCAGATTCACTTAAGCTTAATTAATAAATGAACACATCTAGCAGATCCAGTGCAAAAAAGTACTTGCATCTACACGGATTGATTAGGATCTGTTGGTATTTCTACAGGGTATGATTAACTCTAGTGTATTTCTCTTAAGGAAAGATTATACCGTATTTTCTATGATATTCTTTCTGATTTTGTAGCGAAATGTATCTCAGGGACCCACAGATTTCTGGTAGAATCATTTCTCTCACAGCTAGAGATCAAAATTTGTTAAGAACTCAGTAGAGCAAAATGCTGTGTATTACAGAAATATATGTACACTTGGGAGAAATAGAAAACAGAATCAGAAGAAAAGCTTCAGCTAACTGTGAAAAGGTGGTGTAGCCTAACGTTACCTCTTTCTGTGACTCCTATCCCACAGGAGCTGTGTGACACTGACACAAGACTCTGCAAATGGTATGAAATCAGTTTCAACATTGAAACCTGCTGTGCAGTGGGATGTTTGCATCCTAATGACTCCAAAGGAAAAACAGGAATGAATGAATAAGTGGCTTTGATTTTTGACCACAAGATATCTTATTTTCTGAATAGCTGAATAGCATGTTACAGTCCTTGGTTGTTGTACCACAGCACACATGAACCCACATTTTTTGATACTCTGGAAAACATGTACCCGCATTTGCATAAATGCAGAAAAATCTTGAAGCTTCTTGGAAAACCTGGAAACAAACCAGTTATTTCCAACTGTTATTAGTTTTCATTCATACTGAAAACCTGAATCTTTACATTTTGGCCTTCTTGAAGCCTATTGTTTCATTCAGTAAAGAAATTAATTTCTACCTGGTGTGGCAAAATTATCTTTGAACTAGCTTCAATTAAATTTAATAGAAATGGGTTACATCCTTAACTGGCACAGGTTAAAATAGTGCTGTCATAGGTAGCGCAACAGGGTTGGTTAGTATGTGGTGGGCAGTTTCACCATAGCTATCTTCCTTGCCATACAGCCCTAGCCAAACTTAGTGAGAGCTCTGGTGACCTTATGCAAAGACCACCTAGAAAACAACACTAACACAAACTTCTTCATCAATGCGAAGACTGTCCTTGGAGAAGAAGTTTAGTTCATTTCTCATTCATCTTCTCTGGTGTAAGCCAGATCTACAGCTTGTGTTAATTAGCACAGCTGCACTAACTTAAAAATAAGGTTAGGCAGTTTTATGCCAGTTAAAGAGACAGACGTTCTGATATTACGTTTTTGTACATCAGATATTCATGTAGGAACTAGCTTGGCATCAGTAATTCAATTTTTACTCTCAGATGATAACAACTTCTAACAATACTCACTTGGCCTTCGGCTGGATTTGAGATATTAAAAATGTAAATAACAAAAGAGGCTCCCCCACTGTTTTTCTGAGTTTTAATATGCTTTTTCTTGATCAAAAGACTTTTTCAGTACGTCAAAATGAATCATATTTCATCAAGTTCTGGCTATAAAAAGCCCACAATATGATGCATCCTAGGAAAAAAGCAGGGCTCACAATCTAGCTTCCTGGCTTCCAAAGTGACTTGCATGTCTCCTCTCCATGTCTCTACTACCAAAATAAGTATGACATCAATTCAGTACTTTAATGTCCAAGAGATGGGTCTTGGATGTCACTCTCTTGTGTTAATTTAGATAGTTTTACTCTTTCTGGAATGACAGCTTACTTATTTAGAAATCCAGGAGTTTATTTAAGGATTTAGATGTTTTTAACCATATAACTAGTAACAATATGTCAGCAGTAACGACCTCTCAGATTATTTTCTTTCAAGGACTACTTCCACATACTAGTCTTGCTTCTGCTGTCATCTGTCAAATAAAATAAACTTTGTGTTTCAGACACTGTTCAAAGACAGCAGTGATCTTCACCGATGACAGTAGCATACACATACAGTGCAAATCCTTCCTTCAAGAATCAGCTGATGGTAAAGGCATCTCTGGAAAAAAGAGCTAAGGCAGGTAATAAGAAGTCAGATCATACATTTCTGTATACTGATGTATATTTACAATAGTTGGGTACTTGGAAAAGCGTGCTTAAGGATTTAGATATTGTCTTTGTGTCCAGATCTAATGAAATATTTTTTTTTACTTAGTGTAAGCCACGACTCATGCAAAGGTGGAAAACAATGTATGCAAATGGCCTTGCATAATGTTTTTTTCTCACCTTTCCTCCCCAAGTTTTCTTTTCTATTTTCTCTCTGCATACAAATATAATAGAGTAATTAATCATATGATATTTTGTGTTTGACAGCTTTAGCCTCTTGAATACACTTATATCATGAGCTGGAGCTTCTTTATGCCACCTCCTTTGGCTTGCTATATCTTGCCCAGTAATTCTTAATGCCAACTACTATTCACCTCAGACAACATTATACAGCCACTCAGGAACGATTATCTATCTGGAAAATCAATAAACCGAAGCTCTATTAATAACACACATTATAAGGTATATGCCAAAATGACTGTCATGTTCTCTTGTCTGAGAGCTGGCTTAACATAGAGGAAGCTGTCAGAAACCCGTTAGAAATAAATCATTCTGACACCATCATTCCGCTTTTTTAATAGCGGGGTGTCAGCACCTCAATATTTCCCTGCGATAAGAGACTGGGGGAAGGGGCAGGGAATAAAGTTCACCATCACCAGCAAGAGACTTTCATAGCTTGCATTTTGGTGTGACAAAGTGAAAGCAACAGACCTCTTGCCCCAGGGTCACTGTTATAGACTAGTGATTCAAACACCCTGATTTGAGAGACATTTGGAAGCAAGCCTGCTTAGCTGCAGTGAGGGACTCTTGAAGACATTCATATCAGAATAAAATCGAAAATTACCGACAGAAATCACAGCAGTTTAAATTAATTCCCATCCTTGGATGTACGTTTGCTCACAAAACATGATGGCACAGGATCACATTGCATCTTGGGCAAGAAAAGCTGTCTCCATCTGACCTTGGTGGTTATGTATCCTGATTTGAAAAAAATAGCTCTTTGCAGTCTATGCCTCCATCATCCATTTCATGGCATGACACAACTGAAGTGTTATGATTTGCTGGTCTTCTCTGAATATTACATGACTCTCACAGTGGCCAGCTGCAATCAAGGGTGTGGGATTTTGAACACAGCACTACATTGGTAAAGAGGAATGGAAGGAACGTAATTGTAAAATTTCCAAACATTCTTTGGGCTGTATTTCACAGCAGATGCCTGTGGCTTTTCAGATTTGCACTGTTCTTTTTTTCATTTTTTGCATTGCTTTTTAAGAATGAGATAGTGGAAGAAATCCTACCAGTCAGCAGGTTCAGTTTATTTAGCTTATTCTCAGATGGGGCATGTGCAGGAAAAAAATTGTTATCATTCAGGCCCTTAGGTAACAGAAGCTCATGTGTCACTGAATAAAGCTCAATATATACTCTCTGTTCCTGTGGGAGAAAGATAGCTCTTCAGGCCCTTCTGAGGGAGAAAGAAGTGGATGCAACGTAGCACGTGTAAGATAACCACACTTACTACTCATTTGTGGAAATACGTTTTGTTAGGTAGATGTGTCTGCAGATCGTTGCCCACAGAACTTCACAGTGTGAAGGGAGAAGACAGAACTGGTTCCAATTTGTGTGTGGAATTCTCAAGTCCCAAGTAACGGTACAACCCATAACTTGAGCCAGAGTGCTGTCCTGTCCTCACGTTTGCTGAAATTATACATGGAGCTTTCAAGGACTGGGAGCAGTTTACAAGGAGCTTATTTTAGGATCTAAGTGAATGTGAGGTTTCAAACACTGTTTGGGATTTGCGGGCTGCAGTAGGTTTTGAATGAAATGCAGAAAATAATGTGTTTTTACTGCAGAATTTTGCGCAAAATTAACTGCTTTTTAACTTCTAGAAGCAGACAAATGACACTTTCAGCTGTTACTTGCTGAGATGCAAGAGGTGCTGAAATCCCAGACTCACTGGAATTGTCACAAGACAATTGAAACGAAGAAGAAAATTATACACAGGTGTCTATGTGTAGAAAACATGAAAATTTACATAGCAATTAGCAACCATAGATGCTAGTGAGATAGCAACTGCAATAGTGGAAATGCAACTCAACTTCAGAAAAAGGATTTTGACAGATCATTCAGAAAAATGTGGACTTTCAGGGTGCTCAGGACTCAGTTTTTACCCTGCTGCCAACTAGGTATTACCTTCTGTGTCTCTGTTGCAGTATAGATGAGTAACACTTTCCCATTGGAGTGCTGTGCCTTGATGTGTTAGACATGCTCTATTGGTTTGGAAGAGAGGTGTACGTATTTTCTCAGCCCCTGAAGTAGAGAAAACCTGTGTAATATTGCACAAAGGCATGACAAATTTGCCTGTTCCCGAAATGAGAAGAAGAAGTGGGGATGAGGAAGTTAATGCTATGCTAATTTATTTTTTCATTCATAGCTACCTTTCTTTGAATTACACATTTATGTGCTTTCCCTCAGCAACAATATATAATACATTCTGGGATACCACAATAGAGCTGATGTTAGCCTTGGTTGTTTACCTCTTTGTAGTTTATAAATCCTAGTGTAAACAAAACTTTTAATTTATGTATTTGACATGAATTTTGGGACTATAGGTATTCTTTCAGAAGTAAGTTAATATTTAGTTAATATTTTGACTTTATATAGATTTTTATGTATCTTTAATGGATTGGGGAATTTTGGCCATCTCTGCTTGACAGAATGTTTACAAGTTTGCTTTCTGTACCTCTGAATATTTGAAGAAGCACTACTATCCTTTGTTACAGGTGATAGAAAGTACAAAAGCATCATCTTGTATTTTTACTGCAACCTAAAAGGATCTGTGAGAGATCAGAAGAAAGGACTTTTTCTCTTTCTTCTTTTTCTTTCTTTTTTTTTTTTTTTTTTATTGCTGCATCTCGTCAGTGCTGTTGGTACAAGAAGAATTAATGGCTTGACTGTTATGGCAGATTAAAACCTATGAGCTATTTCCCCCCCCACACACACTGGTTAACACTGAATAAAGTAAACTTTAGAAGCCTGACTAGTTCTGAACCTGCTCAACATTATTTTTTACATTTGCTGTTCATAATTTCTCTTTCTCTCTCTCTCTCTTTTTAATAAAACACAAAGTGTAGAGGCAAGAAAGAATTCTGTTTCTGGCAAAGAGGATTTCCCCATACTACAGCCAAACACCCCAGGGCATAGCTAGGAAAAGTGGAAGAAGAGCTGATCTGGCGGATTCTAGGTGCAAGAAAGATTTCACTTCAGATTCACAAGCTTAAAGTATATGTGAGGAATCATGTCGGGGTTATATTTTCCATTAGGAAATAGATTTTGGTTTTATTCTGAGAGGCATCTCTTACTTTGTACAGAACTTCTTTAGGTATCAACCGGACTTCTCAAAGTAAAATATTGCTTAATTGAAGTAAGAGAGCACATTTTGTTATACGCAACCTGGAACCTTGAAAAACCTGGTTTTGTTTGTTCGCTTGTTACCTCTGTTACTTAAAAAAATGTAGAATTATCATAAGACTTATGCTCTTTAGAGCTTTACCACAAAGAATAAAGCAGGGATCTAAGCATTGCTTAGGAATGTCAACCCTGCTCTACTCCCAGAAGAGTTTAGGCTGCAGACTATAAAGGAAATACTATTTTGTGCAGAGGTAGAAAGCAAAGATGCTTGAAAATGGACCAAAGCAAAAAGAAAGAATAGTAGCATCCTCACAGAAGAAAACAGGAAAAAGAAAAAATGGACATGATGAATGAAAGGCAAGCTGTGGCTGGACACTAATGGTTAGAATGGCAAGTAAGGTAGATTTAGAAGGGTGTGAACGTGTGGGTGTATGGGTGCAAATATGCTTGTGATGGCATTAATAGCTTGTTTGTTTGTTTGAAACCTTAAGTAAATACCACAATGTTGGAGGAAGAAAACAAAAGAAGTAATCCTTTAGTCTAGTTGATATGCTGTTTGCGCAGTTTGTCATTCTTTCAGCATGAAACTGACATTTTGCAGCGTGTCACAGTTTGTAGGAGAAAGTAGTAAGTTTTGTTAACCCACCTGACAGAGCTGGAAAATAAACAAGCCTTCAGGCACGCTAGTCTGTTAAATCTTCTGTCACCAGTATGTCTACAACATCTTATTTTGTTTAATTCTAGGAAACTAGCAAATGTGATTTGCTGAATATCATTTAAAACAGAACATCTATAACATGGATTTTTGCATTTGAAACAAACTACTGAAAATCAGTATGCAGTTTGTTGCTTAAAATGTACAAAACAAAGGTATTAAAAGAAAGGTATATAAAAGAGATAACTCATATAGAACTACTACACAAAGGGTTGTCTGTGCAGCGCTGTGGACATTTTGCCTACATTTCTTCTCCTGATGTCATTAATATAAACATTATATGTTTTATTAAACATTATATGTTTTATTAAAACACATTTATTTTTGTTATGAAGAAGGCAGAAAAAGTGATAAATACATACATACATATATATATATATGTTGGGGTTTTTTTGGATGATAATAGCTGCCAAAGGCTCCGCACTGGATGATACAAATGAGTTTTATGGTACTCACCTGTGTCAGAAGTTCCGTACAGACCCAGGTCGTGCAATAACAGTGTTTTAGATCTCTGTATCTGTGATGCTGACTGAACAAGAGAAAAACCTTGGTAGATGTGGAATTTGGATAATGAGGTAAAGTCTCTGTGCTCAAAGAACAATTAAGACTGGCGTTCCTAACTCTGGTGCTAGCCGGAGGAGTGGAGACTCGCCTGGCCAGCATGGGATGCAGATAAGGAGGGGGCCCTGTGTAGGCAGGACAGCCCTGCTTTTCCTCAGTGAAGACAAAATAACAAGAACTTGTGTAGTTCTTTGTCCTTCGAAAGGCTATTGTGCCTGATGTACCTGTGGAATGCATATTAAAACTGACACCCCTGTATATGCTAATGCAGAGTCTAGAGCGCATGCTAAACATATATGACTATAGTACTCATCTCTCCACCCCAATCATACCATACATCTCTTAGGAGAGGGAAACCTTGTAGTTTTGGGGATAAAAAGACAGAGAAAATGACTGTTAAACTGGGAGAGAAGAATCTTGACACTTGATGGACCGGTCAACAGGCTGGGTTCTCTTTCTCCACCCAGGCAAGGACGCCTTCCTGGGTAAGTGCTGCACCTTTCACCCTCTAGTGAATCTTACCCCCAGGTTGTTATAATATCATTAATTTTGTTAGCAATATTAACCTGAAGTAGTAGTGTTATTGTAGTCAGTGAGTTTATCAATGGCAATCTCTAATCTGTTCTGTTGCTCTTGATAAGCAACTAATTTTGATTTTTGTGAATCTGACCCAGTGGAAGTCCTTTGCTGGGACTCTGATTGAGGAATCAGTGAAAGTCCTGGGGCTCTGACAGACAAATATCAAAACTACATTCATTTTTAATGCGACAGTAGGATGTCCCCACACAAAAGCTCTCAATGAAGCTTGTCAGCCGTAGTACAACTTTGCTCTTATAGAATAAAATCTGGATCTCAGATGAGTAACATGCAAAGGATTGTTGAATGTATTGAACAGATGGAAAAACTAAAGTACTTGGACAGACTTATCCAAGGCCAGCACAAGCACTTACAAAATCATTTATTTCCCACCAGAATTTATAACTTGTTTTATAACCAAATTGAAGAGATGAGTCTCATATTACAGAAGTGAGATCTTGACAATTGAATCAAGTGAATACAAGTGAATCTTGTAAAGTGTATTATTAATATAGAACAGTAAAGCTTCACTGTCAACATGTTATTTTGAATCTGTTTCCCTTCTTTTCTTAAAACTTCATACTTCAAGTTATTTTTTGCCTCAAATATTACTACTTCAAGCCCACACCCCTGAAAATTGTTGATCTGAAAAATAAACCATTCATGTGCCAATTGGTTTGATTTATTCAAAGTGGCTGAATTAAAGGAATAGATTAGCTGAGGAAAAAAGAGTGATTTGGGACAATTCTGTTGAAACCTGACGGATTCTTTTCTCCTGAAAATTGATGTATTGTCATCAAAGTCCAACCAGCTCTTAGTTTTTAGTGTCACATTCTTCACAGACGTAAATTAGTGCAGGTCTACTAACACTCATAGGGCTGAGCTGATTCTGTATTGCCTTAGGATCTCGGGCAACCAAGGTTGTTACAGAAGTAAACAGTTTTTCAGAGATGGAAAATTGGCAGGAAGTAGCCTCCAATATATATTACACTTAAGAAAGCAACGAGAACCTCAGCATGTACACACAGTAAAATGGAAATATAGAATCAAAATCCAGCCTCCGAAAACTATGAAAATTTGGACTTAAGTCTGCCTGAAGAACTTTATTGTGGCTTCCTTGGCATATGAACGTAATGCAAATTAAAACCTTGTGTTATCCCCACCCACTTGCTCCCTGGTTCAGAACAAATGATAGTAAGAAACCCTGGGTTGTTATGCTGCTTTTTGTTCTTTTCCTCATCAGTTAGTGTGTGGTCTTGTTTTCAATACATTGTTCAGATGTTCCCCTGACAACAGATTTATTCAACTTATCCTCATACCTGAGTGCTTCAGTGATGAGCAGTCCATTTATCTTCACAGTGCCCTTGGGAGGTGAGATGGTGTTACAGACATTTCAGGATCTCCATCTGAGACCACAGAACTTTTTTTTTATTTTTTTTTAGCATCTTTACCTCTGTTTAACTTCAGTTCAAAGGTGAGTGATTAACTCAAGCTCAAAATGAGACCCTGCTAATTAATACTGTGCATTAGAAAAATGGGAAGGCAGACGCACTGGTTGCTGTGAACCATTGGTTGAAATAGGTTGAAATAACTTGGTTAGCGTCACTGAAGAAATCTGGAGGGGAGGGAGAGGTAAAGGCCATCCTGCTGTGTACACTGTGAAAGAGACTGTGTTCCCCTTCACTGTCTGGTAACAATTGTGCTGCTTTCCAAAAGAAGAAAAAAAACTCTGTAAACTATGTAAAAGTCAAATTATATCCAGATGAAACCTTAATATTTTACAGAAGAGAGTTCAAATGCCTGTTGTGTATAGTTTTGTTACAAGAAGCATTTAAAATGGGTATATGACATAAACCAGCACTTATTCATACCCTGATTTTGGTTTTGGCTACCTTTCCCAATATAAGTAGTAGTTATATTGGATCCCTTTTGAAGCAACATATAGAATGGGCCAAGAACATGATGTCCAAGTTTCCAGAAGCAGTGTGAGAGGGAAAGGCTTGCTTATGCATGTGGAGATGCTTACCAAGTGACGTGACAAAACCAGTGGTTTTGGTTATGCTGGTCCATAAATTGGCTAGGTTCTGGGATCACAGTCAGGTAAGACTTTCTTTCTGAATGCTGCCTTTAAGATTTCACTGAGAGCTCCCACTGCTGTTGGATCACATTCTCCTACCAGGCACAGACACCACTGTTGCAATTAAATCAACAGGGCTGCATCAGGAAAATCAGAGGGAAAAAGTATGTAATCCAACACTTATTAACTCTTTATTATCTTACAACAGGGGTTTTTCAATAAGCAAACATAAAAGGAGAAAGGGTGAGAACTATTGTAGCAGATAAGATTACTCTAATTAAATTTAATTAATATACTCCTGCACGCCAGTATTTAAAATTCAGACTAATTTAATAAATACATTAATCATACTGGATAAATGGAAATGAATAGGTAATTCAGTATGCCCTTCAGTTTCACGAGAAGTATTAAATCTTTCACCAAATTATATAGCTAGGATATAAGAGACTGGGGAAAAATACTATTTTTTTCAAGACTTCCGTCCTCTCAGAATTCCTCATGATTAAGAATTGCTTTTCTAGAACAAGGTTACTCAAACTTTTGTTACTGAAGGACCACTTCACCTTTTAAAAACAGTCCATAAATCTCCCCAGTATTGTTTGGTAGCTGGAAGGGAAGGTAATTAGTAGATTATTTAACATTTAGAACATTTTGTACAAAATCCTGTTTTTTACAAAAATGTAATGTTGTTATGATTAAGAATGATGTAGCTAAGCCTCCTGATGATTTAAAAAATATAGTGACCATTTATATCAGAAACTGTTATGTACTGTCAACTTTCCATGTATATATAATTTTTTTTTCTTTTTACTTTTCTTATTAGTTCTTTCATGAGATTTTTAGGAGGGCAATTTACTGATCATTAAGCCCTTTGAGTGGCCACTGAAAGACTGGACAGCGTTGTTTCAGAGAGATCATCTCTAGCCATTAGATTTGTATGTGGGTATGAATCCGAATCTTGAATTTGGGTGGGTTATTAATGTAATTGTCCACTGGAAAGAATATGTACTAATGTGTATGAACCCTGCATTCAACTTAGATATTTAGGCCCAGTTCCTCAGTTAATAAAGGTGACTAAATCCTATTGTTTTAATGGTACTTATGAAATAGATCTGGTCCATCACAAAATATCTTCTGTTGAAAGCTGGTAACTGTGCCTGTTCTATGTGCAACAAATATTCTGGTTTGCATCCTCCAATCTGGGCTTTACACTGTCCAAAAGAGTGGATGTTTTGGCTGACTTTGTGCTTGTGCATTTATTACCTTCCAAGGAAAACATGGTACATGCACCATGGTCTCACCTAGCTGTACAACCAACTTGTGTCCATGGTATCTGTATTGGAAACAGATTTCTAGGTGATCTTAATAGAGAGAGGAACAAACAGGACAAAGGATTTGCACTTCTTTTGATTAACTCTTACCTCACAATGAAATGGAAAATAGGAAATCTCTCTTCCATGATTATAAACCCCCCAGTCTTACGGCTTCCAGAATAGCTGATAGCTTAAGCTGAGTTAAGCAACTGCGAAATTATGGAGCCCTTTAAAGAATCAAAACACCTTCTGAAATATCCCCTCTAGGTTATTGCCAGGTATTGTTGGTAAACTGTGGAAGTGCCTGCAGTTAAGACTCAGTAGATAGAGGTATCTGACAGTGGTGTGACGCGCCACAGCAGAACTGCTTGTAGCAGGAAAAAGGGCAGCAGAGCTTTGCGAGATGAAGACTTGCAGAGTGCTCTCAACTCCAGGGATCAGAGTCAGGAAAAGGAACCAAGAGGACTACACTTGTATTTAATGTTTGTACTGAATCTATAAAGCAACTAAATGGGCTTCTGTTCCCTGTAGGATCAGAATTCCCCCAGAGAACACAAAAGGTTATGGGTGAATGAATAACAAGAAAATATGAAAAACATGAAAAAAAATTTCTGTGACTGTACCAGAAACTTGACTACTTGACTACAGTTTGTATAAACACATGCTTATATACGTGTGTGTGTGTGTTTATGGATATACATACATGCATTATGAATGTATGGATTATGTCTCAAATGCCACATTTCCCTTGAAATTTTGCCTGATGTAAAAGCTATTTTTCAATATATATTTACCATTCTACTTTAAAGAGTAGATCAAGATAATTTTTTTAAAGGGTATTTTCATATTAAAGAGATCCCATGTACCATTCTTTATGAATGTATGACAATTTTTCTCTCCTCTACTCCCTGTGTTTTGACAGTATCCATTCAAAAAGCCATGCATTTGAATTCAACCTCCTATATTATCCAGCTGTGCTGAGGACTTTAGGATCAATTTCACAAAGCTGGATGAATAACATTTTACTTTCTCTATGGTTGCAACTTGTCCTAATATTTTTTAAAATCAGGCTAACTACATTATAATGGCCACTTAAGTGACTTTATTTTATTGTGATGTTTGTACCAAGACTCATGTTTTCCAATAAATATTTCATTCTTAGGCTCCTTAGTAATCAACAAACTAATATTTTTTATATTTTCTTTTCTAAGTGTGTGTTTCTGCATGTTTTCTCTCTGTTCTTGATGTAGTCCAAGTTTATAATACAAAATCACAAAGTAAGGGTATAAAAATACATCTACAGTGATTCTACTATGATAAGCAACTTTGCTATTACACCTGTTTCCTCATCCTGCCTTTAGGAGTCCAAGTTACCACAGGTAACTTTGAGACTAAGAGGTGATGTTGAGATATGATGTATTTCAGAGGTTGTGATCTTGTTCTACAGCATCAGCTTAACCTTAGACCTACAGTGAATTCAGGCTGACTTACCTTATTTCTTTTAGTGTTTGACAAGATTTGCATCATGAAAATGAACATTGGGACTGTGACAGGAAGTGCAAAGCCTAGAATGAGCCCTGATATATGGCAATGAGTCCAGTGCAGGGTCCCTGTTATGGTCAAGGCTGGAGCACTGGGTGCACAGGGGGTGACGGTGGGCCCTGGGCTGGGGAAGAGCAGGGCAAAGGGAGACCTCTCTGCTCTCTGCAACTTCCTGGTAAGAGGCTACAAAAAGGGAGACAAACTTCTTGGATGTGCAAGATGGCAGGACGAAGAAATTCTCAATAGATACAAATAAAAAAAATATTTGTCAAGAGTTTGCTCAAACTCTGACTGTCCAGAGAAACACTTTGGTCTCCATCTGTGGAGGTACTCAAAACCTGACAGCACAAAGCAAACTTATAATAAATTAACTAGAGATGTTAAACTATTACATGGCCCTGTCTGAAGCAGGGATTTGGACTAGATTAGGGCTACAAAGATGAACAGGGGACTGGAACATCTTTCTTATGAGGAAAGGCTGAGGGAGTTGGGTCTTTTTAGTCTGGAGAAGAGAAGACTGAGGGGGTATCTCATCACTGCTTATAAATACTTAAAGGGAGGGTGCTGGGAGGAGGGATTTTTTCAGTGATGCTCAGTGACAGGACAAGAAGTAATGGCCACAAACTTGAACAAAGGAAGTTCCATTTAAATATGAAGAGAAACTTCTTTGAGGGTGGCAGAGCACTGGAACAGGCTGTCCAGAGAGATGGTGGAGTCTCCGACTTTGGACACATTCAAAATCAATCTGGATGTCATCCCGTGCAACCTTCTCAAGGTGAACCTGCTCTGGCAGGGTGGTTGGTCTAGACGATCTCCAGAGGTCCCTTCCAGCCCAGGTGATCCTGTGATTCTGTAAATGAACTGCAGAGATTCTCTCCAGTCTATGTGAATCTTTGCTTCATGATAGATTGATTTTACTCTACCTTTTCTTCCAAGCTTTCTTAGGAACAGCCACAGGAACAGTCACAGGCAATCCCATATTTGTGATTTCTAACTTGGATAATGTTTTTTTATAAAGATCTGTTTTATATTAATAATTCCAAGACAATATATATTGCTTTTTTTTTCAGTTCATCCTGTGCTTTTTTTTCTTGTTCATACGATTCTTGTAAATTACTTTATGAATATTATTACAACAAGAATTAGCTGATAAACAGGCTTCATTTCCATGAATAATCCAGACCCAGATTTCAAGACTTGGATCTGAATTTAGAGACAAAATCTTTACTTAGAGAATTTGTGAATCCAGAACTGAGCTTTCTAAAGAGCAATATAACTCATCTGGATCCATAATTTTTTGGTTGTGGGGTTGGTTTGGTTTTTTTGCTTTCATTTTTTTAGGGATATTTTTCTGTTGGTCTTTTTTTCCTGTGGTCAGCTTATTCCGAGTGTAGAGGCAGGAATATGCCATCTTCTCCTTATGTCAAATAAAAGAAATTGAATTAGAAATAACTGTTACATCTCCCTGTGTAACTCTTTGTATTCCCAATATCTCTTAGACCTCTAGTATAGACTACTATCTTAAGAAATACGTGGTAAAGAGAGATCAGTCAGATGTCCAGGTTTCCTCCTTCAGAGTATAGAAGACTAGTAGTTCTTTGCAGACTACAGTTCCACAAAAGGAGTGAAGACATTGCTTCATCTCCATATATTTTATAACTATGTGCTACACAAAGGTACATTAATCTGTTGAGGAATGACTGGCTTTAAACCTGACTGGATAGCAAAGGAAAATTTTATTCTCTCAGTATGATACATCGAAATGAAGGAGGAAAGGAGGAAACGTGGCTAATGGAGTTCTGCTCTTTCATCTGATGGAAGCCTTGAACGCAGTTACTAGAGTCTAGTAGAGATGTTATTGCCTCTAGGTAAATCTGGCTCCTGTTGTAGAGGAACAGTATAACATACAGCATTGGTTAAGTCTTGCACACTGTCTGACTGGAGTCGGTAGATATAAAGATATGCATCTAGAGACAACTTCAGGTTTCTCAAAAACCAAGTCAGAGTTTAAACATCAGGCTAGAGGAAAACACTTATTTAATGTTTTCCCATAGATAGTAATTTAAATGTTTCAAAGCAATTCAGTAGCTCTGGAAACCAGCAGTATTGCCACTACCACTGGGAACTGTAAACCAGCCTTTCTTTTGAGAGAAATAAATCTGTGATTATGAGCTCTGTCAGTGTCCTAGTGCTCCCTTTGTGTAGTCTGAATGCCCAGCTGGGACTGAGGGATCTGAGGAGGATGAAAGCTTGATGAAGAACAATAGCACCACATGAATAATTCCTGTTCAGGAATCTGTGCCCATGACAGACTACATAGAAACATTTCAAAAATTGCCTACCCTCTGATAGGTTGTCCACATGACTGACTGAGGTTTGAATCAATCTCCATATTGATTGATAAATCGGTTGGTAGTGAGTCTCATATGTTTCTTGTGTATTTGGCTAATCTTTTCCATTTATTTTCTGCAAAACATATACTTGTTTGAGATGTTCCCCTTCAAAATTGGAAGTCAGTAATTGTGGGGGAGGCGGTTTATAATGTAATGAATACACCTTCTTGAACAGTGAAATGTTCTCCATGAAACAGACTAGTGAGACCTTCATTATGAATGTTCCTGTTTTTCTCATAAATGATACGTTCAATGCCCTCTGTTTATTACACATCAGATTACGTTCCTCATATAGCACAGATCTATGAAAGACAGAACAACTGTTTTCCACACTAGAAAGACACACTAACTATCTTTAATCAAGGTTTTTGTGAAGGTCTTGTTTTTAATATTGTATTAAAGATACTTAAAATTGACTTCAGGTCTGCAGAACCTACAGCTTATATTGACAGCTGAACACTGCTAGCCCAACTATTAAAAAGTAGAAAGATTTAAAAATAGTTTGGTCTGGGACTATTTAGCTTTTGTTGTGTGGTTATAAAGGAAAGCCATTTGGTTTAGTTCTTTAATTTATCCTATCTCTTCAGGTTAGTAGTTTGTTTTGGGGGTTTTTTTGTGTTTTTTTTTTTTTTTCCCCTTTTTAATCTGCCAGAAGAAATCTTTTAAGAATCACTTGGTATTAGTTTTTTTGAGGTACAAGCTAACTGTCATGAAAATAATCATAGCACTGCTGAATAAGATGACTGTTGTAACATCCATTTTCCCAAAATCATCGATCTGTCCCCTAGATGTTATGGTAGGGTCCTTTAACAGCAAGAAATGGTGTAATTCTTGATAATCTCCTTTTTAAAGTCCTTACTCTACTTAAAATCCTCTTTTCCTAAGCTGCTAGACTCAGGCAGCAGAACTTTTTTTTCCAGTTCTTTTGTTTCATGTAATGATTGTTTAATGAAAGAAATATGAACAACTGGGTCAGTGGAGACAAGTACATAAGACTTTTCCGTTCCAAATCATTGAGTCATACTCATGTTGGCATTTTTTCCCCATGAGAAACTACTTTTCTTTGCTGCACCAGTGAAACTGCTTCAATAAGAGGGATTTTTTTTTCTTTCTGTGACTAAGCAGAGCAGTAAATTACTTCTTTTTGGGGATGAAGAGAGGGAATATTATTTGCCAGTCAAGAAAAGGCCGTGGAAGATCGACAACGAAGATCAATAAAACAGAGAATGTGTAGTCTCTCTCAACAAAACATGCAAGTCTCAGAAAGAGGCAATTTGTTCTTTTTCCTTTCACTTGTAAATCTGTGACTCCGATGCTTCCATCAACTTACTTCTGTTCTCCTAGTGTAACAACAGTGGATGCCACTCTAGTCATTCTTCAGAAAAAAAGAAAAAAAGAAAAAAGAAAAAAAAAAAACCCTAGGTCTTAATTTAAACAACATTTTTCTTACTTTAAAACAATCTATTTTTTTGTGTGGCAATTACCAATCTTCCCTCCTATAAGTTACAGAAAATATGAAGGACAAAAGCTTGATGATGCCTTCCCTATAGTCAAAGCTAAAGACAGACTAAAGCTTTTTCAAAGATATTGATGTGACTCAGGACCTTCCAGTTTATTTAAAAAATAATATTGGAAATTTTTTAAAAATAATTTCTCTCAGCTTCTTATTGTTCTGTGAGATTTGAATGAAAAGCGCTTAGCATATGTCTCACAACATTTGCACTCCTAAGTTAACATACACAAAAGTATTTTAGGTGGAGATGGGAACCTAAAATGATCTCTAATGAGCACTAAAGCAAATAAATACAGATTCAAGTCTGAAGCTTTTCAGAATTTTACTGAAGACTGACTGTATTTCAGAAAGTAGAAAGAAAAAAAGCAGGCATAAAAACACCCAACTATTACAAAAGCAAAGTCAGAATAAACGAAAACAGCCCAGCTGCTCCCAAACTATTTTTTTCTGAAGAGCTGGTTACAACAGCTGCAGCTGTTCCTGAACAGGACCGAAACTTCTTGAAAACCTCTATGTTGCAGTCTGGGGTTTGGGCTACCCAGTTGGAATGGTATTAAAGACAAAGAAGTAAAAGCCTTCAGCCGATGAGGACTAACATGACTGTTTATGACCACAGATCAGATTTGACTAGGGTATAAATGGAGCCCCATCGGAGGGCCAGTTGAATCTGTCCTCCTCAGAGCAGCAGGTCTGCAGTCAGGGACTCTCCCCATGGGTTGGAATGCTGCCCACCATAACTCCTGCAGGTTGAGAGCCCTCGCCTTATTTGGCAGGTGATTGCGCATTTTGGGTCATCATTTCTAAAGCTTAAGAATTCTTAAGTTGTCAGTTTCTTAAGCAGCTTTGGTTAGAATACAGTTTATTTTGGGCTTATCACCTCCATAATTTAATTTCTTGTAAGCCTCCACGACACTGGTAAGCAGTGTTTTTAATATTGAAAGTTAGTAATGCTGATGAGCTACACGTTTGTCTGGTTCATAGTTTTGCAGACAGGTGCTCCTTCAAATTAAGCCCTTGCTTTACTGACATACAGGCACAAGTCTGTGCAGGAGCTGCCAACGGGAAGTTGTACATGGCTTAGCTAGCACCAGCTGATTAATTGTGCCTCTCTGCTCATTGTTACTAGAGATGCAGGCTGGAGTCCACACAGCCATCCCTCCTCATCGCTTCAGACACAGACACTCATGCTGGTCACACTTGCATCTTCTACCACATTACTCCCTCCTGGAGGGTCATGTAGACATGCCCAGTTAGTGATGGTTTTTACTGACCTTCAATTTTGTGGGGCGGTGACCTGTCGGCAAAAGGATTTTTCCTGTTGCCAGTTTTCTTACTCTTCTGCTTCTCTCCTGGTAACAATTTAAGATATTCAGATGCCTTGTCTCTTGTCTCTCTGATTGAGGAATTTATATTCTGTGTGACATTAAAAGAAAAAAAAAGTCATCCTCTCAGACACAAACTTATGCAATGTTTTTTAGCTAAACTTGAGACTAAATATCTTTTGCTTGGCTGCTGCATTCAGCAAAATTTCATGCTAATATTTCTACTCTGACTGTACTTTAGCATATGAGGTTGAATGTGTGGTGTATTAATACATATATGTGTACGTGTGTAGGGAGAGAATTCAGTATTAAAAGGAATGCAACATGAAAGGGTAACGTGTAAAATACATGATAGAGAAAGAGAAGGCCTCTGTATGTTAATCATTATACCTGAGACCTTTACTTTTTAAGCAACATTTATAATACTAAGCAGTGTAATCGATATGCCAGTTAATAACTGCAATGAATGACAGTGTACTTCAATCCTAGTTTGAAAAAATCCTTACATTTGTTCCTTTTCATGGGTATCTGGGGTAGGTGATTTGAGTATGAAGTACATATGGGTCAGCAGTCCCCAGGAGTGAAAACAGTCTGGGGTTTTACTGACAAATGGTTTAAAAAAAATGTGATTCCTAGAGACAGGTGCTCTATCAAATATTAATGAACTTTGTTATTTACTGGAGAAAAAATTTTTCAGATTATGGGAACTAGATAAAAAACTGTTATCCACATTAGTCCTGGAAACAAAATCAAGTTCTTCTGGTGTCTTTAGGATGTATTTCAGTTGTTGTTTGGCACTTAAAGGTAAGTGGTTTATGTACAACAATATTTTCCATTTGATGACCCCAGTAGTAAATTAAAAAAAAAATTGATCAAAAACTGAAACATGCCAGCATTCCTCTCTTTGTGCCATGAGGATAGGATCATGAACTTTTGAGGATTTAGTATCTTAGTCAGCTTGGAATTTCTGACCAACCAGGTCCTGAGTGTTCATTGTCATATACTTTGTGAAGTTTATTTATACTCACGGAAAACAAACTTGCTGGCTTCAGGCAATAGGAAGAGAAATTAGCTGATATTTTTGAAGTGTTTTCCAGAACATTATGCTCAGTAATAAGTTATATCTTTTGTGATTGCTAAATATTCAACACATATCCACGTTGTTACAACAGTAGGATTATATGTATTTGGTCAATAGTAGTAGGGGATAGAAATAGTTTAACAAGTGTGTCCAGGAGGAAATTAATAGCATCCCATTAAATCATGCAATAACAGAGTAGAAGTGCTAGTAGTCATCGGTTTTTGTGGTGGATTTTTGCCCTGTAAAACACATCGTATTTCTTACTGGAAGTAAATAGAACTGCTTGTCTCCAGTAAGAATATGTGTCTCTCACTAACAGAAGATGGACCAGTGCCCTGGGAGTTGAGTATTCCCTAAAGAAACAAGAGATTATTTTAGTATAGTTCTTTTCTATTAAGCACAATAATTAATAAACTACATAGACTGACAACAACGCTCAACATCTGTTCTCTAACCTCTACAGAACAGTAAAACATTCGTTACGCTAAAGTTAGGTATTATCATCAACACCGTCAGTTCCCTATGTTTTTATAATATAAAAAGCCAGCAACCAGAAAGTAATTAGAAATGCAAATAGAAAACTGTGAGTTATACTCTGTCAGTATATGAGTAATAGAGGACAAATCATCAAGAAGACTGTGCTTAGGACAAATTTAGGAAAAGAAAAAAAGAGAGAAAAAAGATGGACAGAAAGAGAGAAAAAGAAAAAGACTGAAAAAAAAAAAAATTGTTAATGTCCTAAAATCCCTTCTTTCCTTCACTAATGTGACCATATTTGCTTTAAACTGCTCATTGACTCCTCTCCAAATTTCCAAAATTCATTTTCTTATTTACAGTGATGTAAATCCATTTTTGATTAAAAGTATTATTTCTTAAATTACTACTCAAATTAAAGTCTGAAAAATAATACAAAAAATCTGGCAGAAATTAATATATTTTTTTTAAATTTGATTTTTGGAGGGGAGAAAACTGAGTCTTTAGGCTGTAAGTCTTCTCCTATTTCAGTAAAGTCACTAACTACAAAATCAGCATTAGGTAGGCTCAAAATTTTATCTCAATTTTTGGCAAAAATGTTTACGACTATACTAGTTTTGGTTAATGAATATTTTGGATTGTCGTTTTCATAAAAATTCATGCATTTTGTCCACAATAAATCTCATTAAAGATGATAAATTAAATATATATGTATACATATGTAAAAGACACTAAATGTATATGTTTTTAAGCATACAAATCTTCTATGGTAGGAACATTTTATTGAGATCAGAGTAACTGTATCAGATGAGAGATAAAAGCATTGTTTGGGCTCTGAACTTGTCTGCCTGGGTGCCTGTACTTGACTGGGTCTTGTCTTGCCTGTGTGCTTGTGCATTCATACTCTCGGTGTCAAAGGTATGACTAGAGTCATCAGGAAATTTCTGGATTGTTAAGGATTTTGTTTACTTTGTTTGCTCATCTGTTTGCTTTTTGCATTTTTCTGCAACATGATCATTTTTTCTGCAGGAACTGATCACCATAGCATACATCCATATCTCATATAATTAGTTGCTTATCTTGTATTACTGACACTTCAGCTGTAGCGAAAAAACAGAACACATCTGAAGACTAATGTTTGGAATAATTGTTTTTTTCAACTTGAGATATATTTGGAGGCAAATGGGGGTAGTACACTTACAGACACAGTTTGATCGGGAAGTAGGTAATATGTAGATCTATGTACAAAAGGAATTTCATATTCCTTAGTGGACACTTGTTTGACAAAAGCTCTCTCTTCTTTGCTGATAGCCAAAAATTTTGGCTTTTAGAATTTGTTTCTGATTTTTTTAGACTAATCTCCTGAACTGATAAAGTATACTTTAAAAGCACTGGGGTACCCTTGGAAGGAAACAGCTCAAAATCTTTAGGAAAAATCTACAGAAATAATGGGAATATAATGGGAATAACAACTGGAGCTGCTATGACAGTTTTGCTAAGTTGTGGGATATTTTAAATTGCAGGATATACTTTCAAGCTATTTCTTTTCTATGTGAGCCACGCACATTTCATAAACAAATAATCCACTCAAAGGCACAGTTACAAGTGATCAAGTATGTTGTACTATTATACTGAATAGTAGCATAGTGGTGTTCCTAGAGCTCAAGTACCTCATTCCAAGATCTTGTCAAGGACAAAAGGTCTAAATTTTTCACCTCTGTAGTCTATCAAATTAAAGTTGTCTTTGTTTTTTTCATATTGGTCATATAACAATCAACAGTATCCTGTGTTTGGATTATTATAATGACTTACTTGTGGGTTGATGTCATGTTGAAAATTTATTATGCACACATATCAGGATTTGTTCCATTAGTTTCCTACTTTCAAGTTAATTTTATTAATCTATCTATTTATTTATTTATTTATGTATGTATGTATTTTTGGTTGAGTGGGATTTGCAATCAGAATGTCTGAAAGGTTATTTCTGGCCAGACACCAACTTGTACCAGATTCCAAAATTTATTGACAATATTTGTCAATAAACAGAACTATTCTGGAGAGTTACAGCTGCCAACTACCATTGGACTTTACCTGTATTTGTAAACAGTAGATGACATAGCTACCTTTCATGAGTACAAATGCCAATATAAAGTGGAAAAATTAAAAAAAATAAAAATCCAACATCTGCAGTGTCTTTTTTTCAGATGTTAAAAGTATAAGAATATGTTAGCCACAAAGGAACTTAAGTATTTCATAGGTACGGTAGAGGTAATGAATATGAACATACTTCAAAGAAGAAAAACACATTCAACTCTAAGATTGCGCATATATGATGAGGACTCAGGTCTGGGTATTATTTAAACACACTGTGAATCTAAAGTATTAAAAATGCTTTTGATTTTCACATTATGCAGGCTTGCAAAGGTGTTACACTGTTCAAAACAAGCTTTTCTTATTTGAGATCCTTGACACAGCTCTCTTCAGGGTTGAGCTGCTGGTTTAAAAGTTATACAAATTATAGGTTCTTACCCATGAAAACACCCCTGGATTTACTTGGATCAAGAATGTGACCACTCACTCTCTTCTGAAATTTTGTACAAAACTAGTTAATATTCTACAATTTTTTTGTTGTATGCAATATGCAATATTTTTAAAATAAATGCTGAGAAGTAGACCTATGTTTGTTGACGTCCAAATTAGTTTCTGAATGGACTTTTCAGCCTGCAATTAGTTCTCTGTGTGAGTTTAATCATGTACCTATGTCTTCAGCGTTATTGATTAAATCATTGATTGAAGCAATTTGTTAAGTTCACACAGCTACATAACAAACCCTGTAAGGCTGACAATCTAAGTGCGAGCTAAACTAGAGTACATGGAAATAGAACTATGTTCAATACTCTGTTGGTTGGCTTTTTTTCTCTTCTACAGGGATTTTTTCTGGTTGGTTCTGTCAAGAACAACTTGCTAAGAGATTAGCTTTGCAAAAGTACCAAAGGTCTTTGTGATAGTGAAGTTTGCATTTACTGCAAAAAAAAAAAGGAAAAAACTTTTTATTGTAGCACCTGGTGTTTTTAATTCTGTCTTAGACCTGATGCCATGAAACAATTATCCTAATTTGAATAGTACCTACTGAAAGGACTGATGTTGTTGTTTCTCACCAGGAAGAGAGAAATCTGCATAATACAAGAGATGTATTCTATCTGGGGATGAAGGAAGGAGATGAAATGATAAGAACTACATTATCAAAATTCAATTAATATGCTTTTCTCCCATTTTTAATGAAAAAAAGTATTTTGGACTGAAGTGGTTTTGGTGCCAGTATTTGTATTTGTTGTAACAAGAAAGGAGTGCCAGCACATAAAGAGTATTGTAGAAAGAAAGTCATTGCAAGGGTGTAACTTCAATTTACTGACCGTCTTCCCGCTTCATGCCGCCATGGCTTTGTAGTACTGATTTTTCTTTCTTTGTACCACACTGTTAAGATGAAGACCTACAAGACATATGGTTGCTAGGAGCAACTTATTGCAGTAATGTTTATAGCAGAACCAGTAAAATTAAATCCTATTTCAGAGGAATGTCTTCAAATGTCAAGGGCACTTTGATATGCTTGTGGGGTCTTAAGTACATTACACTGTCAAAAAATCATGTGGAGTTTTCATTCTAAGATTTTTATTTTTCCTTCAGCACTGTGCTGGGTCTGGCAGGGGTGGAGTTAATTTTCTTCATAGGATCCTGTATGATGCTGTGATTTGTGACTGAAACAGCGTTGATAACACACTGAAGCTTTGGTTATTGCTGGACAGTGCTTGTACAGTGTCGAGATTTTCTTTTTCCACACTCTGCAGTCACAGAAAGCAGGCTGGGGGGAAACAGGAGGCTGGAAGGGTACACAGCCTGGACAGTTGACCCCAATGGACCAAAGGGACACTCCATGACATATAATGTCATGATATGTGTGTTAAGCTAATCAGAAAGAAAGAAAATACACACATTTTTTATTGAGTAAGTTGTGTTTTCTTTACGTCTGTAAAGTTGCATAGTGTTAACATTTGTTCTGCTCAAAAAAAAAAAAAATCTTTTCTCCAACATCTAAGACCAGGTAGAGGAATGAATATGTTAATCTTTAGTTATAACAATGTACTGGGCCTGGCTGGGATAGAATTAATTTTCTTCATAACAGCCCATAAGGTGTCATGTTTTATATTTTTGAGCAAAACGGCACTGGTAACACACTAATGTTCTAGTTTTTGCTGCCAGTGTTTGCATAAAAGCCTTCTCTGTTTCTCACTCTGCCCCACCAGTGAAGAGATTGGTGGTTACAACAGACCAGGAGGGGACACATGTGGGCAGATGACCTTAACTAACCAAAAAGATATTCCATCAGATAATGTCATGCTCATCAATAAAATGGAAAAGACAGATTCTTAGAGGGATTAGCCATCTTTTGCTCAGGCACGGGCTAGGCATCAGTCTGCCCGTGGGAGGTGGTAAGAGCTTGCCTTTGCATAATTTGCTTTATTTTGCTCTCTTCTCTCTCTCTTATTCTTCACTTAAAAAATTTTGTTTGTATGTTTATTTTTTTATTTGTTTCCTCTTTGTCCTCCCACTGGGGATGGAGAGAGACATGGGTGAGTGGCTGTGTAATGCTTAACAGCCCACTGGGGTTTACTCACCACAAACGGTGACTCTTAAAAATATAAATACTTATGGGAGAGCCTTGACTTAGACATGAAACTGAAATTTGTGAAAAAGAGTGACTGGGTGTTTACATACAGTTTTGGGGAGAAAACTAACAATGCAAAACTGAAAAAAGTAAACAATTTCTTTAATTCTACAGCTGATTAGAGTCACACAAACAGGACTAACTGACCCATATTTATGACTGCATAGAAAAATGAATTTACAGGAAGGCAAAGGGCAATTCAAGAAGAAACAGACAGCTGGAAGAAATTCTTTGTGTATTCCCCACTCTAGAAAGGATGATGAATGAATATTCACATCTGCTTTCAAAAACTGACCATTAAGCTGCAGGTCTACAAAATTTACATCATTTTTTATCCCTTATTTCCTTCAATTTGAGAATTATAGATTCATAAATGTCTTGAAATATTCCAAAAAAGGTAGAATAGGTTCCCACTATCACACTAATTTTCTGGATTACTCACCTATGTCACTCATCCTTCTTCCTCTGGCATCATCACGAATGCTGCACATACTAGAAATCCATGGGAGAAGCTAAAGTACCAGGAAATGCACTACTAGTTGGCAGAGCGATAAAGATGCAATATTTTTGGGAAAACTTTTTTTTAGGTTAATATTTTTAGGAAAACCTGTTTAGGTTAATGTTTTTAAGGAAACTCCTTTGGTTTGATCTTTAATAATGTCAGGTTGTCATTACTGACAATGTGGATGGTAAAAAAAACCAGTGGGAGTGTGAAGTTTAGTTGGACATTAGAAGCATCCAAAGTTAGGCTGACAGAGCTGATTTGCAGGCTCACAGTAGGCACAGATGCTTGAGTAAATGTTTATAGACACAACCTACAAATGTTAAATGGTTTTTACAAGCCAATATATACAGATCTGTTCAGGTCACAGCCAGCTACTTTTTGCTCAGACTCAGAGAAACACTTGGGCTAGAGATCCAAGAGTGTTAAAGAGCAGCTGTTTCAAGTCTTTCTTAACTAAGACAGTATGTTGACTGAAAAACTAAATGGAGCTGTAGGAATGAAAGGCCTTGGATCAAAATCCCTCAGGGACCTGAAGAAACACAGAAATGTCCAGGAGTATCAATACAGTTTTTCAGTGGCTCCCATGTTGCCTCATCAGGAATTCCCTGCTGTTTTGTCATCTCTAATAAGAAGTTTCTACCAGGAAGAATGAAAGACAACAGCTTCAGAGACTCACCAGAAATGGGATCTGTTCTGTGACAAAGAGAAAAGCTAGACTCTTTCCTCATGTAAAGCATTTTTCACTACTGAATTTGCCAGTACTTTTCTGCATTGTTATTATCTTCTCCTTTTAGAAAGCTTTTGTCGTATTTTCTGCACCATACATTTTCTACCCAGGTGGCTTAACTTTATTTTCAAGGCTCAGTTCTTGCTTGCTGTACTCTGTCTTGGCCCCATACTTTTGTGTCTGAGTCTGTTTGGTGACAATCAGACTGAGGATAAACAGAATATATAATTCATCACAACTACCGAATATTTCCCTTCAAAGCCAGGATGATCCCAATAAATATTTTTTTAAAAAAAAGTTAAAAAAACCCTCACAAAATACTCAACAACAAAACCAAACCCTACCCACTCGCCTTCTTTCCTTCTTTATCACTGCTAGATTAATAATTTGCTTTAAAGCAATTACAGTTTTACCTTTTCTTAGGTTTAATTATGAAAACTACACACTCAGGATATTGCATGTGTTACCCATCTTTATAAGTGACGAAAAGGGAAAAGTGGATGAATTTTTTCACTTCAGATTTTGTAGATTATGTTAAATGATTGTAGAGATTCTCCACTGCTTGATCTCCTGGCATGTATTCAGACTTTCTCTTCTGACAAGATAACAATTTAAATATTTAGAGATATGTGCCTTCTACCTGCCAAAACATAGCATTGCTGTCCTAGAGCTTGGAGTAAATGGTAGAGGTGTTTCTTTGCTGATTCATTTACACTGTGAAAACTCAAAAAGCATTTTGCTTTGAAAGAGGATTCTGTGTTATGTACCCTTACAACTCTGTCCCAGGTAATCTTACTGATGAATAACTGCTACTAGTTCAGAAAACAAAGTTGAAGTTACTGCAATTGTTCTGAGAAAAATGGTCCATGTAAGAATGCAAACAAAAGCACAAAAGTGGAAAATTTGGTCTTCAAATATTTTATCAGAGCATTTGATGAAAAAAACTGATACGAGCTACCAAGCTGGATTTGATAAAATATTGTTTTCTCCCTGGGACAAAGTCACAATGACTTTAGATACAATTCCCTATCGTTCAACAAAAAGCAGTAGTTGCAGCATTTATCTTGCCTTAGCATTTAAATGTATTAAACAAAAATGGAAAAATATGATAACAAATTTTTGGTAAATGACTGCTTGGTCTTTGGGACGTCTATTCCTCTCCTCTATCTTCCTTAACTGCCTATTTGACTGCAGTTATAGTTGCTGTCTGCTAATTGCAATGCAGTAGTTTTCTGTAATCTGCTTACATGTACACGTGCCCTGTTTTGTAACTACAAAGCTATTAATATTGCACACCTGTGGGAACCAAAGGCTTTCTCTGCAAACTAGAGCATGCATGACTGAAGGTTTTGTTAAACATAAGTTGTTAAGAGAAGATAAGATAAACATGGAAAGGTCTTGTGTAAAAAAAATTCTTATTCTGGAAGTGGAAAGAAACTGATTTTAGAAGTCTTATATTAGTGACAAAAATTAGATGAGTCAACAATAGAGCAAAGAAATGTTGCATGGAAGAAATGCATGGTTACAAAACCAGGCCACCTTAGAGTATCTTCAGATTCCCAAAGGCTACAGGATTAATGGTTATGGCAGCATGCTATTGGGGTACTTGATCTTTTGAGTGGTAGTAGTGATAATTACCAACAAAAGAGATGATCTCCTTTGTGTCTGCTTATGTGTGTATGGTGATAGTTTTATTTCACTTCTCCATTGTGCATTAAATGCTGAGTCTTAAAATGTGTGCCTGAAATTTTTAAAATTTTGTCTCATGCAAAATTATAAGAATTGACATGAGCTTGGTTTTGGGCATTCATATGAGACTCTATGCTATAGTTCCTTCTTTGACATCTAGAGACAGTAATTTGTGTCTCGTGCTTTTGTCTCTATAGATTTTAGGCTCTCTAGTAAGCGCTGTCTTTTTCACAACTTCTTTCACATATACTTTCTTGAATATGCCTATGGCACAAATAGTGTGTATTTCCATGAATGTATTTTATCAGTATCCATTCTTAAATACCTCGTATACAATATATAGAATGGATAGGGGGCAGACCATTGATGCTCATCCACCTTGTCTATTAAGCAGAATATACCTAAAAGAGGGATACAGGGCACCCAGGTGTTGGCTACGTAACCCCTCACCACTTGCACAAAACTGATAACCAAAATAAAACCTAAAAGACAATATCTAAGATCACAGTCATTTTTAGCCTTTGATTTGCACTGCTCATCAGGGTGATGAGGTTTCACTTTTCTGGTACAAGGCATAAGAAACCATGGAAATACAGCAGACACAGAGAGCCTTTGCAATAACATAGCTACCACACAGACATGGATTTGTGCTGTTGTTTTATGAACTCCATCATAGAAATTGGACAGTTTCTGTGACAGCATTTTTTTCCTGTCCTTTATGGTTTGTTATTCCCTGACTGCAGCACCAATAGTTACTAATCTGTTTCTGTTTGCTGTCTATGTGCTACAGCCAAACAACACTGTTTGTCTCTTTCCGCAGGCTTTGGTATAGACTGTAACGCAGCTTAGTTCTGGGGATATTTCTGAGAAGAACCTGTTGCTTTATTTGAATGGCAATCTCTGGTCCCAAAGCAAGCGATTCTTCCATTTCTAAGTGCTTGGTTCCCTTCTGCCATCTCAGGCCTTTATTTCAGTTTGTGTCATCTGAAAATACCTTCAGTCTTTTTAAATATTGCTTTGCTATACATCTGGTATATCAAAACTTTTACCAACATAGAAAATTGTTACAGCTTACAAAACAACTTGTAAAGCAGACCAGTGGAAACCTATTTTACTGTCTCTTGCTGTCTTGTCAGGTATCTGTTGCTTAGCTACAAAATTGTAGCAATTGTACCTCAGCCTTGTCTTGATGGCTGATGAAGTCAGATCATCTCAATTTCATTTGCTTCCGTTGATAGAGGCGCTGGACTTAAGCACTCTCTTTGTCTTACTCTGTTACAGCACTAAACAAACACCCTGTGTTTTGAGCACTAACTTCTCAGGGAACAGCGTTTTAAACAGACATAAGAAGATGAACAGACAAATAAAACATTGACTTTATTCTCTTCAAACTGAACGGTGTCTGGACTGCTGTCTTTGGAGAACATGTGGATTTGGTCTGGAAACACAGGGCCAGATTTTCAGTCTTCAAATGTACAATACATTGTGAACATCTACTTAACTTCCAGTAGCCAAAATATTTTCTTTAATGTGGAAATTCCTTCAACACAAAAAATTTCCCCAATATAGAAAACACGCCTTGCTTACCTTTCTTCTATACTTTCCAGCTCCTATTTCACAGTCATATCTTTTAGATCCATTGTTTCTGACATACTTAACTGGCATGTTCAGTTATGAACTATATAACAAACTCCATTTGTGGCGGATAAATTCCTCCCACATTCAGAATGCTACCTGGACATAGATACAGATTTCCTTCTGAAGGAAACTGATTTCAATACCATGACAAACCTAAGCAAGATTTGTTTTTTTCAGTATTGTTATAGAGTTTATTTTTCTTTTCTTCCAGAAATCTTCTGAATTGTAACTCTTTCTCTCTGCTTGTTTTTAGTGCTTTACATCCTGCAAATGTAGGATGAATTAGTCTAGTATAAGGCATGTAGCACATTTAGTTGCATTACCGTTTTGCTACAGCCTTCATAGGCTTTCATGTCATTGTAAAATTGCTTATTTAGCAGACTGTGGTACTGGCTTTCCTTCTGCCCTGATTTGAGATATAACAGAACCTTTTTTCTTTTCAGCACTTTTACTTTTGTCCTCTAACTAAGTCTGTTCTAACTAACCAAACTCTCTGAAATTTACATAATGTTTTTCAGACAGTATCTGCTTCCAGAGTGATAACGTCTGATGTTTATAGTTAGTATCAAGGAATGATATGCAGAGATGTTCTTGCTTATACTTATTGCTGTAACAACCAAGGCCAGCCGACTTTGTTATGTACCACATTGAAGGCTGGAAATGGAAAAGTGTAGAGGAGCACCTGTGGGGAGGAGCGGACAGACAGGTGACCCAAAACTGACCAACAGGGTACTCCATCCCATCTGCCTCTAGCTCAGTATGAAACCTGAGGGATCCGAGTTCAGCCTCTTTCTTCAATAGCCAGCACCCGAGGAGGACTCTGCCTGTTTGTCTGCCTTTCATTCTGATCTGTGTGTTCCTGAATCCAGATCCAGAATCCAGTTCCCATCAGATGCTGAGTCCAGACTGTGGCTTTCCCAGTGCCTGCCAATGATGTGATCATCATCCTATGAGCTTGATACGGTTTTGTATATATTGTATATATGTTGTCATTTTGTTATTAATATAATTTTATTTATTTTTATTAATAATATTTTATTAAAATAGTTTAGTTCATTTTCAACCCATAAGTCTCTCTCCTTCAGTCTCTCTCCCTTCTCTTTTGGGTGGGAGTTTAAAAGAGAACATCTGTCATTTGTTTGGTGCCCAGCCGAAACCACAACACCTTCCCAGATATTTGTGACTCAGTATGTTAAAGCACAATAGAGATTTATCACCAAATCTTTTGGTTTTCTTATTTTTCTGGAGATATGAGATCCTGATTTAATAATTTCTACCTCTTTTACTTGCTCACTGCCAAGCAAATTTTTGAAATTGTTTGTATAGTTCCATCTTACGAAGATCTAAACATTATTTTAATAAAAATAGAAGCTGAGATATTCAAATACTCACCACTCTGTATCACTTAAGAGAACAACAGAATGGCCACTCTGGCGAGTAGTTTTGTGGGTGTTCCAGGAGGCAGGGAGCACGTTCTCAAATTTCAAGTACTAAATGTATCTCTGAAATGTGGGCAATACCTGCACTTTCAAAAGATTCTTCATTTTCCATTTCTCCATAATGGCATCTGGTCCAAGCTTCTACTAATGCAGCATTAATTAGGCTCCAAAGGAATGTATGAAAATGCCAGATGTCAAAGTAGAAATACTAGCAAAGCTGTTAAATTCATAAACAGAAGTAAGAATGGCTCAGCATAAAATACTGTGTATTTAACTCATTGACAGGAATTGCAGAAATGGAAGGTTTATCTTAGTTGAAGATCTGGTTTTGAAATTATTTTTGCTGTATGTTTCTTAAAAGTTCTGCTGTTAACAATCAAGTGAAATCAAAACACCTAAAGGTAACACAAAATTCAGGCAAAGTCAAATCCTACTTTGATGTAAACACGCTGAACTCCAAAAAGGTGTTGAAACTGTCCCTTTTTAGACAGGATTCATTCTTAATATATAATATCTGCCTTACTTCTTTGCTTTTAAGGATCTGCAAATACTTGTCATTATGTTACCCATGTATCCACCATGATTTCTTAAGCAGGCAGGACCTTAATATGCTCCTGGCAGAACTTCAGTATGCCCTTACCCCATTTGGCTTTCTACAAAATTTACCTGTCTGACTTGCAGAGGGTTACAAATCTAGTGCTGCTCCCATTCACATAGACAATATACCACAGAAGAATAAGAAAAACAGGACTGTGACCCAGAATTCCGTGTACTTCAGAAAAGCTTTGCTGTTTCAAGGTGATTGCTGAGTCCAGGTGGTCCCCGTTTAGCTATAGCCAGGAGCCTTCTGTGAGTTCAGCTCACCCATATGTCTGCTTCTGTCAAAAAGGATGCCTACACAGGTATACCTTTGCAGAGTCTAAACCTGAGGTGTGTCTTTGCAGCTTAAAACAAACACAGGAAGACTAAAAACCAGCATCTTTCATTAAGTGTCATGTCACTACAGATTTGAATTAATAAAAACGTGCCTAGATGATAATAAACTGTGTTTGACCTCCACCAAATATAAAGTAAGGACCTGAAATGCAAATTCTATATGTGAATGCTCAGAGCATTAAAAAAAGACACCCACAGAATGGCTGAGGTTGCAGACAACTCTGGACTTTGTGTAGTCCAACTCCCTGCTGAATCATGGTCACTGTGGTCTGGTGGTCCAAGATAGTGTCTAGACAGCTTTTGAATACCTTCAAGGATGGAGACTCCATAATGTCTCTGGGCAACCTGTGCCAGTGCTCAGTCACTCTCACAGTCAAAAAATGTTTCCTGATGTTAGGGAACCTCCCTTTTTTTTTGTGCCCATTCCCTCTTGCCCTGTTACTGGACACCAGTGGAACAGGCAATGACTCAGCCTGCTTTGCTCCTATTCGAGAGATGTACATATACAGGTAAGACCCCTCCCAAGTGTTCTCTTATGCAGGTTGAACAGTCCCACATCTCTCAGCTTTTTCTCATATGAGAGATGCTCCAGTCCCATCATCATCCTCATGACCATGTGCCGTGTGTAGAAGGAAGGATCACACCCCTCAGCCTTCTGGCAACACCCCTCCTAATGCAGCCCAGGATACTGTCAGCCTTCTTTGTCACAAGGGCACATTGCTGTGTCGTGTTCAACTCGGTGTCTGCCAGGACCCCTAATCCTTTTCTGAAAAGCTACTCTCCAGCTGGTCTGCCCCAGTCTGATCTGGTGCCTGGAGGTATTCCTCCCTGAGTACAGGATTTTGTCTTTCCCTTTTTTGAACTTCAAGAGGTTCCTGAAAGCCCATTTCTCCAGCCTGTCGAGGTCCAGCTGAATGACAGTACACTTATCTGGTATATCAACTGCTCCTCCCAATTTGTATCATCAATGAACTTGCTGAGGGTACGCTCTGACCCATATTCCACATGATTCATGAACAGGTTAGGTAGTACTGGCCCCAGTACCCTCCCCTGGAATACACCATGAATGACTAGCCTTGAGCTGGGCTTTGTGCTATTGATCACTACCCTTTAAGCCCAACAGTTCATCCAATTTCCAAGCCACCTCCGTGTTCAATTATCTATCCCATACTTCATCAGCTTGTAACAAAGCCAAAGTAAAGAATACTAGGAACAGTTTTTTACAGCAGTGGACTATCTTTAAGATTTTTTTCTTACTGAAATATTTTTTATCAAGAGGTCAGAAACTGGTGTACACATTAACATGTTAAAACACATAAAATACGTAAATCAGCTTTTGGAAGCAATTTTTTTCTGGATTCTGAGGCTTCGTGGTTCTTAGTTTGAACTGTTCAGTACAATCAACAATTTTTAAAGCCATGTGTCTAACCCTTGACATTTATCTGTTCTGCAGAATGTATGATGTGTTTCCAGTGCAACCAACAGATGCCAAGTAAAGTGTTCTCCATCAAAAACTGTAGTTTGCTAAGCCAGCTGTATTGCATTAACTTACAGCTTTAAAAATTCTAACAATGGAGCTTTGAATATGAGCTCTACATTAATAGGCACTTTATGGAAGTTCTGCATATAATTTAACAAGGACTACACTGTCTAATGCACTGAAGTCCTTTGTATGTTATGGGGAAAGAAGCATTAATGTATTTAGATAGAAATGTAAATTCCTCTCATTACCATACATTTCATGGGGGCTATTGTTGCTTAATTATTTTGCAAGAATAAAGTGATAGAATTTTTCAGTGTTGTGTTATTTAGTCTGTTGTACAAAGACTGGACAAGTGTTTGTATTCTAAAATTTAGATGTACAATTATTTTTCTCTCAAGTATTTACTGGATTGAGACTTATTTGCTTGTATTAATTTTCTCCTGCTGAAGCACTTCTTTCTGAACAAAGCAATATGATCTTGTCAGTTGAGAAGAACATAGTGTTCAGCTTAAAATCTTTTAGAGCTTGTTGGTTCTGAAATTAAATTACATATTGCACATAAGAGTGTTGTTCTCACACATATTATTGTGAAAAATTTGAGAGCATCAGAGGTGCTTTTTATTTAAAATGAATTTGCAAATGCATTTCTGTCTTTGTTATGGTGATCACTAATGTTACCACCGGAAGCTTTACTTCATGTTGCATTTCTCTTTTTTTTTCAGAAAGCCAGATCTAAAGTTACTAGACGAAATAACTTAGGGGTATGCATTTTGAAAAAAAAAGAATCTAGCCCACATAGGTTGTTAATAAAGAAAGAAAATACTGAAAAACATGAACTGGGAGGTTCCAATGGGAAGGTAATTTTGAAAGACAAAAAAAGCAGCATGGATCTTTAATATGCTGATAAATTTAAATCTGAATGTATGGTACAGAATCTTTTGATTCAAATTTTTATGTGCTTGAAACAGATGATGCCCAATTTCTTTAGAAACATTTTAAAAATTCTATTTCTGTTGGGCTATTACTTCAGTGAACAAACTGCCTCTTTGTTCAGGTTAAGAAAAAAACAGGAGGAGGGAACTTATTTAACTATGTCATAGAATCATAGAATCACATAGGTTGGAAGGGACCTTTGAGATCATCAAGTTCAACCATAAACGTTGCATTGATAAAACCACCACTAAACCATCTCCCTTGGCACCATGTCTACCAATCTTTTAAATACCTCCAGGGATGGCGATTCCACCACCTTGCTGCACAGCCTGTTCTAATGCTTGACAACCCTTTCTGTGAAGTAATTGCTCCTAATGTCCAATCTAAACCTCCCCTGGTGCATCTTGAGGCCATTTCCTCTTGTCCTATCTCTTGTTACTTGGAGACAGAATCCCACCTTGCTACAACCTCCTCTCAGGTACTTGTAGAGAAAAATAAAGTCTCCTCAGTCTCCTTTTCTCCAGGCTAAACAACCCCAGATCCCTCACTGCTCCTCATAAGACCTCACCACTAGAGACCCCTCACCAGCTTCGCTGACTCTCTGGACACACTCCAGCACCTCAATGTCTGTCTTGTAGTAATGGGCCCAAAACGGAACAGAGTATTCAAGGTGTGGCCTCACCAGGGCCAAGTACAGGGAGCCGATTCCCTAGCCCTGCTGGCAATACTATTCCTGATACAGGCCAGGATGCTGTTGACCTTCTAGGCCACCTGGACACACTACTGGCTAATATTCAGCCGGCTGTCAACAAACACCCCAAGATCCTTTTCTCTTGGGCAGCTTTCCAGTCACTCTTCCCCAAGCCTGTAGCACCTCATGGGGCTTTAGTGGTTAGAACAATGTCTGTTTGGAGGGAAACTGTATATTTCAGGTTTTAAGTGGCGAAGCATGAAGAGTAGCAGAGCAATTACTAACTTTTCTTTTGAAGTTATTTTCTAAAATGAATATTTTACCTTTAAAAAGGCAGTGTGTTCAGTCCTGAGACAGAATTCTCTTAAGTAATGGTTCCTCTGTTTGCTACTCACCTCCACCCAAGGTTTCTTGTCATTTTTTTTACAAGATTTCTTTTGATTTTTGTGAAGTTGAACCTAGGTCTAGTGGACCAGTAATTATCTCATACACAGGGAGTCAGTTTCATTTTCACTGCAATTAGTGAATGACAACAAAAGTGTGTGTAGTTTCTTCCTAATGCAAGAGAGATCAGGCTGCATGTTTGATTAGTTTTAGCTTTCCTTTGCCTCTGGTTCTCTGGAACTGAGGGGATTAATGGACCATCAAAAGATGGAAGTGACTCACCAGAAAATGACAAGACTTACAGTATTTCCTGTGTCCTGCCTCCTGGCAAATGTCTATCAGGATAAGTAAATATGTGCAGCTCCTGCTAGACCATAAAATATTCATTTGGAAGGGTTTAGTCTCTAAATCAACATAACCTATCTTAACTATCTTGAGGTAAGAAAAAGTTCCCATTTAAAAAAAGATCAGCAGCCAGAGCTGGGGGCTGTGGTGACCATGCTGTTCCAAGATTTCAAATTTCAGCTAGAAGTTTACTGCCATCTGCCCACCTGGCTGAAGAAAAAGTATGAACATTTATCTGAAGAACACACATGCACACACAAATAAAAAGGTTTATTTAAAACACATGCCAAAAGTTGAGTTCTTGGTTGACTAGAAGTACAAATCTCCCTTTAATGAGAGTCCAGCTAGACTGACAGTTCTATGAAATGAAATTGTCTCTTTACCAGTTAAAGTATAAGAGGTGATGATACAGGCTTTCATTATGTTTTTTTCCTTGTTTGGAAAGTTTGGGAGAAAATGTTCATTAGTATTGCATAGGTTTTCACTGAATCTGTGTGATTAAGACTGATAATCTAGCTCTTACTAAAATAAAACCCTAAAACTGTCTCTGCCAAGGAAATTATATTTCAATAAACATCTAAAATCAGTTCCCTATTCTTGAAGACAAGTGTCAATAAACAGAACTACATTTTCTGCAGAAAGTCCACTTATAATTTCCCTCCTATGCTTCATGAACATTTTTTACAGGTTTGAATATTTTCAAAAAAAGTTTCACATTTGTGCTGTCCTTCTCATTCTTTGCACATTGTAGGCACATGCTTTGCAACACATTTGTCTTTATCTCCTTCTGATACACTGCTGATCCATCTTAGAAACATTAACATTGCTTGAGAAAAATGTAAATAAGGGGAAAATCAAGAAAGCCTAAAAAATTCCAGTATCAATATGATGCCACTTTAGTTTGTACTGTCTTTGTGGAAGTCCTTGCATTCTTCTTACATAATTCCTACACTTCACAGATGGAGATTTCATTGCAGATGAATCAGATGGATTTCATTGCAGTGTGCAGGCGATAGTAAAAAAATGGACTAGGAAGGCATGTTCTGTGTCTGCTTTATTCAATGAAGAGAGTAACTTAGATGACTAAATCCAGGTGTCAATGCAGGGATGTCATAGGTGAAGGGAAAATATGAAGCATTTTATTTACTGTAATTCAAAAGTCAATTAATTGCATTTCAAATTAAATAAAATTTATTTTGTGTGTGAGTGAGAGGGAATATTACTAATCTTTGGGGATCCCGCTATGCAGGGAAGGGGCAACATATGACTCCAGAAATCTCTGGCCAACTCATTATCCCATCACACCACAATGTTACCATAGGATAAGTCTGAATTCTGAAACAGGGATACTGCCACAAATAATCATATTTGCAGGAGCAGGATGCAGCATACAAAAGATGTTTCCTGACAGTAATACTTAGTGACACTACATGGTAATGCTGTCAGTTAAGAGTGATGGAAACTTCGAGCCTAGAAAATTGCCCTCCAATTCTGAGATGTTCCTCAAGGTCCTGCTCTGTTCTTACCAGAGACTGGAATTGTCTTTGTTTGAAGGTATTACATTTTCTTAGAGTACCAGTTGTAAGATTTCAAACGTAACTGTTTCTTCAAATGTGAAGTCTTATTCCAAGTTAATGCTTTGTGTGTCTTGTTGATGGAGTCATGTATGTGTGGCAAACATAAAGGTGTGTGAATGTAATGATCCTGCTCTTTGTTTTAGTGAGGATCAAAGTGTTCTGTGTACTCTATTGACCTCAAAACTTGTCTTGGACAAAGTTAAAATACGGAATTTAAGGATGGGTACAGCCTAAGACCACTGTAATTTGTAATTTAGAATTCTAAGATGTGCAAACAAAATAGTGTAAAGTAAGACTCCAAACAACCCATTGTTTAAAGCAATGAGGTGTTTCAGGACATTAGGTGTGATGCCTACTTCTCACGTTAGTCACTGTGGGGAAATAAACCCTAAGACAACAAAAGTATGCTTCATTGTGCATGAAAGGTGGAAAAGTCTTACATAAGGCAGGCAAGATAGGCAAGATACAACAGATAATCAAACTGATTCCTTACACATCCTGAAATTTCTTAAAGTGCTGAAATTCTGTGACAAGAATGTTAAGGATGCTAAGAAACCCAGATATTCTGGTAGTCAGCACTAACAGAATCATTGGAATATTTGGATTATAAGTTTTTTTAAAAAAACAACACTCTCTCACAATAAATGCCTTCCCATAGTTGAATGGATGATGTCAGTGTTTATGAAGACCCTTCCATTTGTTCTCCAAATATTGTGTTCTAAACCAAAAATTATTTTGATGTTGAAGGAGCAAAAGACTTTTAAGAGCATGAAGAATTAAAATAGTTCAGTAATTTTTGTCTGATATGGTACATTTGGTCTGCGATATGATCATTGCAGGGGGACACCTGGTGCCAACAAACTGGTGATGACATGCAACTGGAATTGTCCAGTGTTTTGGATCAGTAGTATGTGTTTCCAGGGGGACTGTTACATTGATTAGCAGCACCTTTTTCCCTGAAAAGGAGTAGCGGCTACCTGCTCAATAAAATATATTTCTATTGTTTGCAATTCTGCTACTGCCATAACCTGTTGCTATTCTAGCTTGTTAGAAAAAGCAATAAATTTACTCATCTGAAGTCAGCAGATATTTAGATTGTCACAGGTTAGAATTTCATTGTCGGCAGGGAACAGATTATATACTGCCTATTTTAAGACATAAAGGAGACATTTTCCATCTCTCCTGACAGTTGTACCATATTTTAACATATTCTTAGCAGAAAAGCATTTCTGAGACTCAAATACATCAGAAAATTAATGTCAACCTCGTAACATTATTTCTTATTTACAAAAATTTTTTGTGGTGTTGTTTCTTTGGTTTTTTTTTTTTGGGGGGGGGTGTTGTTTTGTTTTGTTTTTGTGAATGAATCCCTTTGTGTATCTAACACTCAATACGGGATTTTTAAGCTAGGATTTGAAGGAGTATGGTGAATTGTTGAATTCCCTAAATAAGCTAGATTTCAGTCATTTTTAACTTTCCTAGCTTTCCCCATTCACTTGGTAACTTCCTGAATTTGATTTATATATGCAGAGATGCTATGTAGAATTAACATAGAAAGATAACATAAATCCTTTGTAACCAGTGCAAACCCATATAGAGTGCACTGGACCTGCTTAATCTTAAACTGGAAAAGATACAAGTAAATACTGTAAGGTCTTAGTCTGAAAAGGCATAGATTCTTGCAGGAAAAATGCAAATAAAGCTATTGTAATGTTCTACACAACCATCTTCAGCTGTGAACCTGTAAGAACTCTAAAACCTGAAAGATATACTAGAAGAAATACCAGACACACTGTTATAGCCATTGGCAAATTCCTGTTTCTTCCAGTTCATCAAAATCATCTTTCCTTTCCAGTGCCAAAGTCCAGCACTGATAAGCTTTCCCTGAATGCTGCTATGCAAAACCAAGAAACACTCATGCATACCTGTCTAGTTGAGAAGAGTGGGAAGCACCCTATCTAAGCGATCTCTGCATAATCAATATTAAGAAAGCCTAGGTGTAGGGAAACAAAAGCACTATTATAATAAGACATAGTAGTTCATGTAATATAGTCCAGCTGACCAGGGGACCAATTGCAAAGTAAAGTGTAAAAGCATGAAAAGTTAACAGGATGACCTACTTTCAGAGGGGTCCCTTTCATTTGCTGATCAAATATCAAAAAATTTAGAAATAAGAAAGTTCATACCTCTTTGGAAAATGGTGCTTAAAAATACTTGACATAAACTTGAAATCTATCTTGCTGTAAAAATGTACAAATACCACATAATTTCAAATGAATATGTAGTTAGCAAATTACATTGATTCGCAATGCAATCAACAAAACTCATAGGATCTATGTTATGGCATCATTGATCCTCCACAGAGCCTCCTCTGATTCATTTGCATGCTAGTTGTCTTGTCAGCAGGCTTTTACTTTACAGGTCCATAAGAAAAATTACTTAAATTATTAAAGAATAAAACTAAAAGTATCCTCTTTTTTTTTTCCCTGTTGAAATCCAACAACTTAGTTAGCTTTTAGTCCTGTATTTGTATTTGAAAAGTTGTAAGGTACCTATTGCATATTAATTGATATTTATTAAGTGGGTGGCGGCTTCTCTTCAGATTTCCTCATCTTTTCCTTTCTAATTAACAAAGCTGTTAGCATACACACGCACACATCATCTATGTAAACATCCTTATCTTGTGAAAGGTTGACAAAACTGTTCAGTCGCTTTTGGGGTGTTTTTGGAAACAGTTCATATATTTTCTACAACTCAGTATAATTTTAATAAAGGTATATACCACAGTTACATTTGAAGCAAGTTAGTTTTCCATTCCTAAATATGCTGACATTGAGATAAGGTTGCTCTGTTCACCACAGCTACAGGTAGTACAAAAGACACCTATAAGACATGTTGTGAAAGAAAAATAACTTATGCTGCCTGTTAGTCATGAGGTTGACAATGCCAGCTGAGTAGAGAAAGAAACTATCCAAAAGAAAATTTTACACTGGAGGAAAAAAATCACTTCTGTGAACTCATACTCTTCTTCTGGTTGTGTAAGTTACACCTCCATGCCTCATTTTGTGTCAAACTAACTTCTAAGTCTCACTTCTGCTTGGCTTTTTTCTTCAGTAAATTTGGGTTCCGGGTGATGCCCACTAGATGTGATAAATTGTAGATGATATGTGCATGCAGGTGTGTACACACACACGCAAACATCATCTATGTAAACACACTTATCTTGTGAAAGGCCTAGATGAAAAACTCCATGGTTAAGATGCTGGACTAAATTTCAGGAAAGTAGTTTTCAATACGGTTATTAGTTTTATAAAAAAATTGCTGTGTGACAGGTTGCGTGGTCTGGGATATTCAGTCTAGCTGCACAGTGTGACCTGCTGAACTCTCTGAAATCAACTAAGATTTTGTTCCTGGAATTTCTCAGATTGTTTTTGAACCCCAGACTCAATTTACCTCCTTTGCCCAGTGCTCTCTGCCACATTTATCCTCCATTTTCTCAGGCTAGTTATTGCCCAAAATGACAATACACATGTTAAATACTTCAAATCTATAATCTACAAGTTGCATAAATCACTATAGGTGTGTAGCATGTACATTAAAGAACACTTATTAATACGCACATAGACAGCATCTTCCCTACAGTATTCTGAATAGAATCAAGCAATTTTGGTCTTGGTTATATTTTTGTGATGGTTATTATTCTGTATGTGCGTGAAGTTGTGTTGCTTTGAATTGTCAAATGTTTTGGAGGTAATCAATTGATTTTCAGTTATCTGCCCAAAAAAAAAAAATTAAAAGCTTTTTCTATTTCTTCATTTCTTTGTGGTGGTCTGAAAAATGGCATTTCCAGCAGCACCCTTCTGGTTGCCATAAAGCCTTGTTTGATTTATGATAAATGTTAATTGCCTTCATGTACCTTCCAGCCTGTCCAAGTAAGCGCTCTAGGACAATAAATGCCACGCTCATTCAAGCACACTGTGTTCAGAATATTAGCTAGTAAAGCCACTGTGGGTTAAATGAAGAAGATAATATGTGATGAAATGTTTATTCTCTTCTTTTGGCTCACAAGACAAGTATGCATTACTACATCGCCAGATATCTTGCCTGAAGCAAGACAGCTCCTTTGCAATTGCGTGGCTCTAACGTGCTGCTTTGTTTCTTTACACCGCATGTAGATTATTTTTTTGCCGGTGAATCAGGAAGACAAACACTTAGCTGGAGAAGAAATACATTTTCTCAGGGCAAAATATTATTGCAACCTGAGGTGAAGCAAACTCGGAAACCATTAAATTCAAAGGAAGAATACACTTTTAAAATCAACAGCAGTCCCCCTAAAACAGAGAAATTATACTATTAGTGTATTTTCTCAGTCAGTACAGAGGAATGAGAATCTTCCACTGCATTTGAATAAATACACCCAGTATTCTCTTAGAATTGTGAAAACTCATAATACGCTCCTTTCATGTCCTTTTTTTTTCAGACATTTTGCCTCAAGGGACTTGGCTTCAAGTAAATCCATCACAGAAAAGTATCAGCAGTGACATCTCCACTGCTGCACTACGTGATGAAAGATTACAGTCTGTGATCATTGCAGCTTCCTCACAGTATCATTACCGATGTCCCCCAACCTCAGGCAAACTCAGAGACACTATTTAACCTTACAATTCCCTATAAGGTTTTCTTAGACTATTTTAATTATCTTTGTTCTGAGGAAGGCACAGAATTTCTGTATCTGTATTGGTACCTATATCCCTGTCTCTCCCCTCATCTAAGTCCATCTCTATTTATATCTAATCTGTGTATCTCTCTCTCTCTCTCATATACTCATGTATATATATACCTATATAGCAGCTATATCTACATCTGTATGTATATCTATCTATCTATATGTATACATCTCTGCCTATATATTATTGTATTTTTGATTTTTTTGATGCCTGGACCATGTTCATACATCAAGTAAACTGGTGTTAGTGAAATGCAGAGAAATTGGCAGTAAATGCAAAAGCAAACAAGTCAGTTTGGCCAGTATCTGTACGACAGATTATAACGCAAAAAGTATTATTTATTTATTGATAGTCAAGAGATCGAGATCGGTCCCCTCTTTAAACCGTCATTTCTTCAAATTAGGCATGTTAAAAGGAAATCATGGAATGTGAGTTGCTGCATATCATGTAGCTGGCAGTTCACCATGGCTGTTATCAAATGAGAAATGCTGAAAATGGAGGTCTATGTTTAAAAATATTGAGCATAAATGGAAGCAATAAAATGAACATGTAGAGCAAAGGTAAATAACCTTTATTGCTGTGTATGAATGTACAGAAGTCCTAGGGCTGGTGGGAGCAGTTTAGTTAAAACATACCTTAGTTTTTGCATGCAGAATAAATACTTCCTATTTTTTGAATTTATGATTTAATATATTTCCCATTCTTCTTTTCTGCCTGAGGGTAACCTCCTAAAAAACACCCCAGCCCTTAAAGACTGTGGAAGGTTTCACAATGTTATTGTCATGAAACAAATAATTAAGGGTTTTCTTTCAACCACTTGAAAAGCTTGTTGACATGATTAATGGTACTCTTTATTTTTTTTTTCAGTTCAGAGGGGAATTGACTGCCATGTTGAAGTGTTTGTGTTTGAAATTTTATGTATGTGTATGGCTGCGTTCACATTTTTATCACACAGTTGTGATACTTTTGCTCACTGTATTCAGCTTTTCTCAATGTTCCTTTCACCTTCATAGACTTACTTGTTTGTACCAATATTCTTAGGTCCCATAATAAGCTAATTAATTGCGATACAAACCTGCCCATGATCTTTTCTTTTAGGGCATGTTCTTCTGTTTGCAAATGTGTTCACAAAGCTTTACAAGAAAAGACAGTACTGTTGTTTGGGTTTGTTTTCTTTTTCCAGAAAGTCCTTTACCACAAACAAACTTTCCTCCTGTGTGAATTTAGCACTGCAGTCAGTCTGTGCTCAGAGGTGCAAAATGTCATGAAAGAGGTTATAACGATAGATCTCAGCCTATGCCATAGTCATTGCAGGATGTGCTTGAGCACCTTGTCTGTATATTCAGCAGCATTTTTCTAGCAAGCGAAGAGAAATTTATCATACATCTTCTCTTTTGAAAGGTCAGACAGAATGTCATTTGACTTTATCTTTTGTATGAAAGTAATGTCATTATAGTTTTTTAAACATACATGGAACATTTTTTGTTCTGCTTTTTCTCTACCAGTGTGCCAACTAACACTGCAATTGTTTCCTACTGTGCTAAAACGTGCATTTGATTGTAAGATTTGTGTATTTGTCTGGTTTTCACTTTTTTTCAGTGAAAATGTGTTTGATAAAAGAATAAATTCATTATTTTCAGATAAAGAGGATATATCATGTAGCTCAAAATGCAGCTGCTTGTGTGGTCTACACACAAGCCCTCGCTACAGACTTCTGCAATGACAGAGCAGAACCCCTGGCAGGCTTTGACTGATGTGCTTTGGCAACGTTCCTGTAATATTTGCTGTGTAGGAATTTCCAGTGCTGATAACCTGGTGTTCAAGGTTTTGTTCAATTGAAATTTCTATACAAAGTCAATTCAGTTTTCAGTTGTACTCAATAGTTTTAGAGAGCATACTGTTGTTTTTGAGTTTTGGGTCCCATTTGTCCCATGCCTTATACAGCAAGTATATTTCCCTATAAATCAAGCTTTCTCTTTATGTCTCTGACAAAGACATGGTGCTATTGCTAAAAAATGCTAGTTATTGGGTATGAAGAGTCTTTTCACAGGTTTTTTATTTATTTATATTTGTAATGTTTGCATAATAAGCTATATTTGATTCATCGTTTTGGTTTTCTGTCTTCTAAGCAGGTTGCATCAAAAACTTAATTTCCCATGTTCAACTTTAATCATGCTGTGGCAGATATACTTGAAGGCAACCTCGCATTTGGTGTTTGAATGTTCCCTCACAGGTACGCTAAAAGGCAAAACAGTTTCTTCCATTTTTTAATATTATCTCAAAAGATAACACATGGAATCAATATGCATAACATCAGTTTTGTGAACTTACTCTTTGGTGAGGCTTTTGGTTAGCCTTATTGACTTACCTTCTTAATAACAGGAGAAACTGGGTGTATAAGATGTTTTACAATATTTCATTTTGAAGTTTTTGAGACTTAAATATTCTGGGGGGGTTTTTGTGACACATAAGAATAAGACCGAGATACGTTTTTAATTTCTAATGGAAAAATAATGACCCCATTGATAGCTTGGTCATCACTGCACCAAGCTCTATTTGAGTTTTTAGATCAACCCAAGCAGCACAAGCATTCCTGTGTCCCAGTCTCTAGAACACGGGCTCTTCTAATCTCTTTACCAGCCAGAAAATCTGTTCATACTGAGTTTAATGGAACTGATGTGAAGTCTTGGCAAAAAAGGACCTAATTTGATGAGAAGCAAAAATAGCTTTTGTGAAAAGTTCCCAGTAGGTGTAGCCGTACCGCTTCTTAGAGTAAATTATTTTGATTACTTTGTGTACTTGGGTTTAAGGGACTGATTTTAAGGCTTTTAAGTGTTAATGGCTAAGGAGAAGGAAAAATCAGCCTAGAATTTAGTGAGTTCTTGAAGAAACTGTAGATTTGGGTAGAAAGAAATTGGGAACAAAAGGCACCAGTTTTGTCACAGATTTTGTATTGAATTTTAGCTGAATGAGTTAGTTTCTGATTCTTAATTCAGCATCTGTAATATTTGTGAAATTATTTCACTTCTAATTTATATATTTTGTGATTAATGTATATGATTGTGCAGTGCTTCAGCACTATGGAAAGGAAGTGACAAACTTCTAGTGCAAAACATTGCTAAGTAGAGCAAAGAATCAGCAGAAATTTCTTGTCTGTGATGAGCTCTGGAGTATTGAGTGACTTTGTAGAAGAATACATGACTCAGTCTCGCAGCCAAATTCACCTACATCATCATCATTATTATTATTATTTATTATTATTATTATTATATTATTTCCCTTTAGTGTGTACACATATTGCCCAGATGGATGTGGTGACCAGAAATCAGGGCAAGGACATTCACATGTATGCACACATTGAAACTAGATAGCCTTTCTTTTCTTTTCTAGAGACCTGTCTGTTCATTTCCAGTGGAATTGAGCTGGTATTGAGCATGTGGGATGAACTAATCCAGTAATTTTTGTTCACTAGTGAGCAGTTTAAAAACATTGCTTTAAGAATCAAAATAGCTATGCTCAGCTATTCATAAACAATAACCTCAAGGAGTCAACTGATCACGGGGACTGAGCAGTTTTGCAGGATCAAGAATTCTTATAGTACTTCTGCATAAAATTTAAGTCTGAAAGGTTGACAAATAAAAACATGTAAGCTCACTGAATTCTGATACTATAATGTATGGCTTGTACGAAAGTTTTACCTAATGGTGCAACTGTTATTGTGATAGCTAGTCAGAAATGTTTTCATTTAAATGACTTATATTTGGAAATTAACAACCTGTCCTTTAATAAGTATTTTCAAGGGGAAGTGCAAAGTCTTGCACCTGGGGAGGAACAACACTAGGCACTAGCATATACTGGGAATTGTCCAGGTGGAAAGCAGCTTTGCCAAAAAGGGATCTGAGGGTACTTGGTGAACACCAAGTTGAACATGAATCAGAAGTGTGCCCCCACTGCAAAGACAGCTACCAGTATCCTGGGCTGCATTAGGAGGGTTGATGACAGCAGGTCAGGGGAAGTGAGACCACCCATGGAGTACTTTGTCCAGTCTTAAGCTGCCCAGTACAAAAGAGACACGGTTATACTGGAGACAGTCCAGTGAAGGGCCATGAGGATTACGATGGGACTAGACCAGCTCCCCTATGAGGAAAGGCTGAGAAAGCTCCAGGGTTCAGCCTGGAGAACAGCAGATTTGGGGAGAATCTTATGACTGTATACAAATACCTGAAGGGAGGGTTCAAAGAAGAAAAAGCCAGGTTTTTCCAGGGGTGCCTAGAGACAGAACAAGAGGCAATGATCACAAACTGAAATGCAGGAGGTTCCTCCTGAGCATCAGGAAACACTATTTCACTGTGAGGTTGAGTGAGTATTGGCACAGGTCATCCAGAGAAGTTGTGGAGTCTCTATCCTTGGAGATATTCAAAAGCTGCCTGGGCACAGTCCTGGGCTACCAGCTCCAGGTGGCGATATATGAGCCCAGGGGGTTGGACAAAATGACCTCCAGAGCTCCCTTCCAACCTCAGGTGTTCTGTGATTCTATGGTTCTATGAGTTCATGATGATGGTTAACAGCCTCGTAGCAGCTGGAATTTTTTCTGCTTCCAGCCTATATGTATTCTTTGCCCATTTGTCTCTTTCTGTGCTGGCAGGAATGTTTCTTTTCAAACAGTCTTTTTCCATCTGTACTTTAGACTTGTCCCTTGTCACTCTCCACTTTTTATATGTAGAAAAGTGACATTCTTAACATAGCATGGTTTCTGCTGTCTTGGAAAACTTTTTCCTAGTTTTCTTTCAAATTAGGTTTTGTGTAATTTCTAATTTGTTTTTTTTCCTCCACCTGTTCACGTTCCAGATCAGCTTTTTAAAAAAATGCGTCTTTAAAACTGTGAATAGTATTCAACAGGAGAACTTAGCAAGATTTTGGAAAGTAGCATTCAATAATACCCCCTTTCTGTGAGAATTAACTAATAAATTCTTCATTAGCTATTTTTTAGGTATGTCATGTTGTTGACTTGTCCATCTTGTGATCAGTTATGACACCAAAGGCCTTTTCAATTAGTCATGTTTGTTAAACTCGCAGTTTATTATAGTAAGTTTTCTTACAAATTCCTGAGAGCATGTTCTGTATTTTGTAGAACGTACTTAATTCTGTCTTGTTCCCAAACCCATCCTCAAGGCAATCATAGTCCCATCCCTAAGGCAATTCAGTTATTTCTGTATCTGTATTTCAGGTTCACCCTGATTCATTTCCGTACTGAGAATCCATTGTGCCATCAGAAAATTTAATCAGAATGTGCCTCTTTTACTGAAAGGTTACTTATGAAATTAAGCAAGGCTGGTTCAAAAGCAGGCCCTGAGGAGCTCTGCTAGTGACTCTGTTCCAGTTTTCTTACTGTACTTTTCAGTATTAATTTTATGCTCTCTCCTTTCATGCAGACCCCTAGCCGCTCTGTAGTTCCTTAATGAATGTCTTCTAGAGCTTTCTTCAATGTGTTTCACTGAAGGTACTGAAAATGCAACTTTGTCTGGACTTCATAAGCGTAGACAGGTGCTCTATATCTAAGGCATAAAGAAAATAAATGTTGCTGGGCTTGTGACGACACTGTCTAACTAGACAGGATAATAGGTATATCCTAGCACTTGTTGGAACAAATAGGTAGTTAATAACTGAGTTTCTCAAAGAACAGCTCGAACCCCACCTGCAAAGTTATTAGCTTGAGAATTAATTTGTCAGTGGAGATAGTACTGTCATGCAGTGACCCAGTGGAAATGTGAAAGAAGGGAAAATCAGCCCTTGCTAATTAAGCAAGAGACAATTTTCAGAGTTTTACAAGCAGAAGAAGTGGAAATGTAAATGATGATAATTAGGAGCTAATTATTCCCAGTAACACTTTGTGTACTCTGAGATGCATGCATGGAAAGAGACTGGAAACAAAAGATAGGGCTGCTTCATTTTGGCCCTTAAGTAAAGGTGTAAGTAAAATATCACAAAAAATATAAAACACAGTTTAATTCTCTTTTCCTGAAGGAATATAATTTAATCTTGGAGTTTTATATAACAAAAGTATAAAGTTGATTTTTAAGTATCAGTTATATCTTACTTCTCTCCCTCCTTCTGTGCCCAGGAAAAAAGTTTCTGCAGTCTCTTGAAATGTATTTTCATATATTGCATTCATGTAGCATTTTGTCTTGTGGATATTGATAAACCAGAATAACCTACATAATATGTGAGTCAGTTCATGACATCTAAACAATCCTTTGTTTGTTCACTGAAACTAACAGAAATCTCAGAGGTGACAGCGGAACTCACACAGGAGTTCAGTGTCAAGCTGTAAGCGTGTCTGTTCTGTTAACTGAAGGCCTACCAAAAAAAGATATTTCTGAAAAATGTCCTTGATAACCTGTATGATAGCAATTGCAGCTGAGTGATGGTTTGATTTTGCATGGCATGAGGGAAGAGATGGACATGTAGCTCATTTCAGCAGAGGAGTATAAGCACCCACTGAACGCCACTGACAGGGGACTGCTGTGCAACTCTAAAGGTAAAACCATTTTAGATGGAAGGCCAATAAGAAGGTCATAACTTTGTCCAAAAGAGAAAAATCAGACTAAAAAATTTAGGAATTACATTTTGATGAAGTGCTTAGGTTAAAAAACTCTTTAAATGGAAAACTGTATCACTAAAAACTAATAGGCACCCAGATAGATGTTAATGCAGGCAGTCCTCCTGTCTAGATACTTGACTTCCCTGGTGATATGACTTGCATTATGTGAAATGCTGCTGTTTTGGCAAGTTTTTTCATCACGCATTTTAAAGAGAGGAAGGATGTGGGAGAGAACAGAATCCACTCTAGAACAGCCACCTGTGCAATGATTACAAACTCTTCTGCTTTGTGGGAAACTGTCAACATAGTCTTCTCTGATTAGAAAGAGCTTAATCACAGAGTTAGAGCCAATTCTCTTTTTCGTTTGACGTGTTTGGTTTTTTTTGGGGGGGGGGGGGGGGGGGGGGGGGGGTTTGTGTTTTTTTTTTTTTTTTNGGGGGGGGGGGGGAGGGAGGGTTGTCTGTCTGTTTTTTTTTTTTAATCCTACCAAGTTCATCTAAATAATTATGTTACATGAGAGAGAGAAAGTGAAAATTAATTCAAGACAGAAAATGGTCTCCTCAGGAGAGCAGCCAAACCCAACCTGATAAGCTCCCAAGAAAAAGTTTAGTAAACATGCATTTACTGATATCTCTCTTCAGATATGTTTACTTGACTTTTTTTTTTTTTGCTTTTACTATTAATATTATATTGAACTAACATATACCAGTGGTTACTGCCACATACCACAAACTTTCTTTTTAATATTGCAAAGAAAGAAGTACTCAAAAACTCATAGGTGCACTCTCAAATCCTTTGATATAACTACAGCTGGGAAGATATGAATGTCTGTGGTAACATTTGATACATTTTCTGAAAAGATAAGCATATAAACTAGGTAGAGGCAGCTATGTGGTTCCTGGGGCTGTGTGACATATTTGTATTGTACAGTGCGTCTCTAAGATTTTTTTTCTCCTATTCTCTTGATATTTTCACTGACCCTTTTTTCTAAAAAATTATATAGCAAAGTACTTTTTCTCTTGTTTGCTGAAGTAAATATTTTTCCATTGTGCTGTTTTCAGATGTAAAGTGTTTTATCATTGGAAAGGATATTTTAAGCCTGACATAACAGTCAGAGAGAAAGAAACAATGGGAGGTTAATGACTTCTGTTTCAAAGGTGGTGGTAATCACAGAAGTCAAGGTGAGAAGTGATTTCATTTTTTTCTGAAATAATACAAATGCATCTTAGAGGAATATGGAGTCACATGCTAACAAAAAAATGTCCTATTAATCTTTGAAAAAAGTTGTTGAAATGCTTTGTCTTTCTAATATGACAAATATATGCAGATGCTTTGCATTTTTTTTAAAGGCAAACCTTAACACAGAAAGTGAATAATTGCCTGTTTTTTCTTTCTGGAGTGTTGAAAAGCAGAGAAGGGATGAAAAATGTAGAAAGAAGACAACTTAGCACCAAAAATTAATGGAAAATATTGATCAGATAGTTTGCATATTTAGCTAAATGTCAAGTCACTGAAAATTTAGTACAATAATTTTAGGCTATCTCCAGAGAGAAAAATGCATATTTACAACAGAACAAACTGAGCCCTGTGGATAATATGAATTTTTCTGTTACTGTGTAAACACACCCCCAAAAATAATCTAGCTTAACATTTATAAGTTTTATAGAAAATCATGACAGTTTTATTATTCTACAGAATCATATTATTGTGATAATACATGCATCTGTAATCTCAAAAAAGTTGAAACTAAGATTCTTTTTTTTAATTGACTCCCTTAAATTTGGGAGTTTAATCAACGGTAACACACCCACACAAAGTGTGCTCTCAGAATTTGATTATGAATTGAGGAGCACAGTTTTGGTTAACTTTAACTATGATTGACATAATTTTTTCAATGTTCTAATTAAGGTAGAAGAAGATAATCCTTAGCTGGAAAAGAGAACCGAACAAAAGCAAACCAAGTAAAAATGTGTAGAGATACAGAGACAGCAAATCCAGCAAATTGGATTTATCTAAGGTCCTAACACAAATCTTCACAAGAGAAAACTATCTGCTGTGCCCTGATTAGAATACAAGAATTTGGGTTAGCATAATTCTAGCAGTTCTCAGTGGCGTCATGTAGTTTACTACTATTGTTCAGAATAAGCTTCTGGATTGCTGTGGATGTGAATGCAAAAGCCACTTAGTATGGGCAAATAGCACAATGCTGCTTTTTGTCTAACATGTCCTCATAAAAACTTTTGATTGAACTGTTCAAAGATTGAGTGATCCGACATCTAAACATACAAGACCCTAAATATGTGGTCAGATTTTTATGCACGTGCTCCATATAAAAAAATTACTTCCAGTACTAAGTACTTCAGTTTGCTAATTTTGACCTTTTTTTTTTCCTTTTTATTGTAGTGAAGAAAATATCTGAAACTAAACAGATGCAGAAAAGCCACATTTCATCAAACTAAAGGTTTGAAGAGCACCTCTGCTAAAGATAGCAGTATGATTTTCCCAAGTAAACACTTCCGTATCTGTACTTTTGTCCTGAATTTGTGCAGAGCAGTAGCTGACTCCAAAGGTAAGGAACTGATTAGGTTTGGACACTAGCTCATAGGTGGCATTGTGTGTGTGGAATGGGAGTGACAAAACAGAAAATTGTAAAAAATGGCAAGATGTCAACTAAGGTTGCACTCTGCACAGTTTTAAAGAGATTTTGAAGTTCAAAATCACATGATGCCCTTCAAGCCCCTCCCTGCATGGAGTTTAGCCTTCCATCCTAGGATCAGGCCATTAGTTTTATCTGTGTTTGCATACCTGTAGCCCTTACTTACAGACACTTAAAAATCTTTTTTTAGTCCCTGTATAGTGGCATCCTCCAAGCAGAAAAGCAGTAATTTTTGATGCTCAGAAAATGAGGACTGCAGAGATCTGTCCTGGGACCTGTCCTGTTTCGTGACTATATTGGACATATGGGAAGGTGACCTAATGCATTCTGTCAGTTTTTCAGGTGACATCACAAAACCAAATCCGTACTATAAACTGAACCAAGGTGGGGATGTTCCATAACTCGGAAGAACTGGCAAATCCACTGCAAAATCACATCCCTGGTCTGAACCAAGGGTTCTGTGTGCATTAGCAATGCTGTCCTGCTCCTCACCAGTAGTATTAGTGGCTAAATTATTAATCTTCCTCCAGAGAAGCCATTTTCAGCTTTTTCCACTCTATTTTACAGTCTCTGAATCATTTCTTGTTCTTCCATGTCATTTTTCAATGGCAAAACAAGTGAGAAAAAGGTGCAAGGACTACACATGCTCTTCTAATTTTCAATGCCACATGACATTAAACAGAACCATAACAAAGTTCTAATTTTTAATTTATTTCTAATAATTCGCAACATTTGATTTTCTTTTCTGCTGCTACTCTGGTGGTATTTTCAGTGAACTGTCCATAAGGGCACTGGGATCTTTTCCCAGGGTGACAATAGCTCACCAGAATATATTTACAGTTAACTTATTTTTTCTCTCCTTTCTGCTTTACTTTGCACCTAAGGGCACTGAGTTTCCTCTGTCATTTTCTGGCCAGACCCTCACCACAAAGCAACTCTTCAGCAAATTTTTACAGTCAAATTTTGTTTTTCCTGTCTTGAAGATGTTATTTCACTTACAAGCTTCGTTACATTACAGTTTGTCTCCTTCTCAGGACTGTTGGAATAAGTTGTCATTGTAATGTGAGGGGTACAAAAAACCTGCCTCCTAGTTGTGATACATGGCCGTACTACAGAGCAGTAATAATAACAATAGTAATAACGGCAACCTATCTTTCTGTGAGCTATGTGAGTTTAATCCCATACCAAATTTTTCTTCTTACTGTTTTCAAGATCTCTCCTTGAGAAAGCTTTCTAGAAATCCAGGTATATTCTGTCAGACAGACCCCCGTGATCTCTGACCCAAGTCCTGCAAAGTACTTAAACATATTTGTGAGGTATGACTTCCTTCTGTAAAAATCATGCTGACTCTTTCCCAACATATCATATTTATGCACATCAGATGCATAAATTACAGATGTTCTGCAAACACTTTAAAGGTTGGGATAACTTCTCAATGTGAGTTAAACACTGTGTTTTCCCCACCTAGATGTTTCATTTTCAGGAATGTCTGTATCTTCTCTTAGGCCAAAATTTCCAGCCATGACAAAACCTAAGAATTAATTTCTGTTTAGAATGTTCCATTGTAGAATGCATCAAATTTTAAAAGCAATTAAAAGCAGAATCTGAGAATAAGTAATGTACTGGCCATAGTAATGAGGTCTGTTAACACTTCCTATCATGTATAGCTGTCTACATTTTATCATTTCGAGAAAACAAAGAAGAAATATTTAGATTTAGTGTATTATACTCCCTCAGCATGTAAGAAAAAATATTATCAGTCTTTCTGAATCGAGTTAATATACTAAACCGATAAAGGCATTTCAGTGTTTTCAGCCAGCTTTAAAGCTGTATCTTCTGTTAAGAAACTAAGAATTAAATTTTTATATATACTACCCAAGTAACAAGGTAAGTGATAACCAATAAACTAATTTTGCCACTGAAGTTGACTGCTGGATGATCAAATCTGCTTTGTACTTAAATGACAAAATTGTGCCATAAATGGAAAATCAGAAAACACTTGTGCCCTGGTTATAACCTGAAATAAAATCTGCTTTGCACTTGGCTGTTTCTGTGCCTGTTAAATACTCATGACCAGATTTACCCATTATAGAAATGCTCACTCATATCATTATGCCATATAATGAATTACTTCCCCTGTTGAAAGTAGTCATTACAAAGTTGTATCTCATCCAATTGCGTATTAATTTCCCCCCTTCCCCATTTCTATACATCCTTTCTTTTGCTGAGGTTTTTTGAGAAATAGATGTAGGGCTGATATCTTACAGGATTAGTTACAACCTTACATTACACCTGTTAGGCCTTATGAGGCCAAACAACTATGTAGCAGATCACCAACTGCATATTAAAATCTGTCTTTCAAATGAAAACGAGCACTGCCTTCCAAATAACCTTCATGGCATTGACTACCTTGTAGATTATCTCCATCACAAGCTATGTCTAAATGTGGGCCTTTGGCTTTCTTCTGGTGAGGCACCTTTCGTGTCCACAGAGTTCACCACTTCCTCTCCATTCTCAGAAAAGGAAACCCACGGTTCCTAGCTCCTGATTCAGTGACATGACCTTGCATCAGGAAACAGAGGAGGAAACAGGAGGAAAAGAAGTCCAGCCTAAGGTGGATTGTCCCTGCTTTCCTCCTTTATCAAAAGCAAGGCTCGTGGTCACCACTCACCGGATTTTACGAACCACCCTCTTAGTGACACAGACAAAACAGAAAAACACAGTCTGACCTAGAAGTGGAAGCAATCTGCTTCTGTTTCAGCAATAAGTTTCAGTTACCCTAAAGAGTTTGAGAGATGGAGATATGGGAAAATGAGGTTTACATTTTAACCTGGATTTGGATTGTAACCATTTGCACAGGACAGAAATCATGGTTCAAACACAAAGCTCTGACTTAACCCAAAGCTGTGCACACCAAGACACCATGAATCACCTCTGTTAATGACTCAATTTTTTCCTTCCCTTACCTTCCCGCTATCCTAGAGTACTTGTTTTGCATGTAAATGGTTTGAGTGGGTCATGTCATTTTTACCAGAAGGTACAAGCCTTTGTCACTGGAACATGTTCAGATTGATGATACCAAGCATTTCCTTATGGACAGAGATATTGAATGCAATATATGTTTTTTTCACAGAACACCAAACGGAAAAAAAGTCAAATGGTAGGTTTTGTTTGTGTTGTTTTATAACTTCCCTGCTTGTGGCAGGTAACTAATTTTTAAGGTTGGAAATGCATTTTACTTATTCTGTTTATCAGTAGATAGCTTTAATCAGATCCTTGACACAGATACCTAAGTATTCTGAACTCCTGAGTGTCTGATTTTATAACATAAAGAGCCACCTGTAACAAGAAGCCCTCTTTAAAGTGAGGTTGTCCATGTTTTCTGAAAAATGTTTTGCTATTACTGCAGAACAACTATGAATGGTTAATTTAAACAAATCAGCTGGAAGATGGATGGGCTGGGAAAATTTATTTCATTGCAACAATTTCTGAATGCTGTACTTTATTAATGTGGGACTGGGAAAATTGGTGTATATATGTATGTGAACCTGCCTCTATGCCTGCATATACCTGACTTATAGACATTTATGCGCTTTCAAAGGGATTATGGAATAGATGTTTTAGAAAGCACAAACTTATGTGACTTGCTTGATAATTTATTTTAAGGAAATAAGTTTATTTAAATAAGCTCTAACAAAATGTTAGTCCAGATAGTTCAGGCATTGCATTTAATATTGTTTATTTTGATATGGAACTCTTCAGAGGTGTGCAGCAGAAAAACAGTGTTTATGAGGATTTAAGGAACAACAATATTTTCTTCTCTTTGAGGATCTCAGTTGCAAAGCAGGAACATGAGCTCCCCATGGTCATCAAGCACAAGTCTCTGCAGACTTTGACCTTCTGTGGTGTGTACAAATATCAGTACCTTTTCTTTGACTTCAACCTTGACTGTTGTACCTTACGATACCTTAGCTTTGATCAATCTGATAGCCTTCTATGGTGGCATGACTGGATAGGTAGATGAGAGGAGAGAAGTAGTCATTGTCTACCTTGACTTTAGCAAGGCTTTTGACACAGTCTCCCATAACATCCTCATAGGTAAGATTAAGGAGTGTGGATTAGATGAGTGGACAGTGAGGTGGACTGAGAACTGGCTGAACGGCAGAACTCAGAGGGTTGTGATCAGTGGTGCAGAGTCTAGTTGGAGGCCTGTAGCTAGTGATGTTCCCCAGGGGTCAGTACTGGGTCCAGTCTTGTTCAACATATTCATCAACGATCTGGATGAGGGGACAGACTGTACCTTTGGCAAGTTTGCTGGTGATACAAAACTGGGAGAAGTGGCTGACACACCAGAAGGCTGTGCTGCCATTCAGTGAGGCCTGGACAGGATGGAGAGCTGGGAGGAGAGGAAGCTAATTAAGTTCAACTAGGGCAAGTATAGGGTCCTCCACCTAGGGAGGAATAACCCCATGCACCAGTACAGGCTAGGGACTGACCTGCTGGAAAGCAGCTCTGTAGAGAAGGACCTGTGAGCCCTGGTGGACAACAAATTGACCATGAGCCAGCAGCATGCCCTTGTGTCCAAGAAGGCCAATGCATGCTGGGATGCATGAAAAAGAGCATGGACAGCAGTTCAAGGGAGGCTATCTGCCCCCTTTACTCTGCCTTGCTGAGGCCACATCTGGAGTACTGCGTCCAGTTCCGGGCTCCCCAGTTCAAGAAAGACGAGGAACTACTGCAGAGAGTCCAGCAAAGGGCTACAAAGATGATCAGGGGGCTGGAGCACTTCTCTGAGGAAACACGTTACTGAACGTAAGAAAATACTTCTTTACCTGGGGTGTGGCAGAGCACTGGAACAGAATTCCCAGAGAGGTGGTACAGCCTCCTTCTCTGGAGATATTCAAAACCCACCTGGATGCATTCCTGTCTAACCTGGTTTAGCTGAACCTGCTCTGGGAGGCGGGCTGGACTAGATGGTGTCCAAAGGTCCCTTCCAACCCCTGCAATTCTATGTTTCTGTGAATCTGTGAAAGGCTGAGAGACCTGGGTCTGTTTAGCTTGGAGAAGAGAAGCCTGAGAGGGGATCTCATCAATGCATATAAATATCTAAAGGGCGGGCGTCAAGAAGATGGGGCCACATTCTTTCAAGTGGTGCCCAGTGACAGGACAAGGGGCAATGGGCACAAACTGGAACAAATAAGTTCCATCTGAACATGAGGAAAAACTTCTTTACTTTGAGGTTGACTTTACTTTGAGTACTGGAACTGGCTGCTCAGAGAAGTGGTGGAGCCTCTTCTTTGAAGATATTCAAAGCCTGCCTGGATGCATTCTTGTCCAGCCTGCTCTAGGTGAAACTGCTTTACAGGGTGTTAGACTAGATGATCTCTACGGGTCCCTTCCAAGCCCTACCATTCTGTGATTCTGTGATTTTGGTGCAAATAGTGATCCACTTCATGACTAAAATAGTTTCTGTGGTGTCTTTTCTTGAATGAGGAGTCCACAGTCTGGTCCTTTTGGCTAGCTGAATAGGTGGATGGAGATTTTAGTTTTCCAAAGAACAGCGTTCCAGTTTCTTCCTTAAATATGGCAATGAGTAAATCTTTGTGCTGTACTCCCAGTAGTCTACCTTTCTATGGCTTAACATGCTCTTCCCTGCTGCAGACATGACAGTCTGAAAGCAAGAGAAACAGAGAGATTGTATGTGAGAAGATAACATATTTATATTTTTATCTAGTATTTAGAAGTGCAACCAGTTTTCCTGAGGCAGGTCTTCCAGCAGAAATGTTTTTATGCAGTGACAGAAAGTTATTTAAAATATGATTTTACGCTGAATGAGAGTGTGCAAATCACAGAAATTTTGCTAGCATTATTTAAAATTTAAAAGCAAAGAAAACTTTATACATAGTGTTTTTCATTAACAGATTGCAGAGCATCTGCAATCAAAACTATTGTGCAAAACAAGCTATTGTCACAGAAAATTTAGCAAATTATCTTAAGGTCATGGGGGACCTTATTGGCAGAGTGAATGAATAAAGCATATATCTTACTTGGTGTCCCATTTAACTGCTTATACTATTTCACTTACAGGAGTTCACCTTGGCTACATATGTCAAGAGGCATTTGCAGGTTCATTAGCTTAGTCTGAAATAAATCTTGAGTCAGAATTTCCACTGTATTAATCTGCATAGCTTTTTTGGCACTGTAGATCTGTGTTTAAAAAGATCGTACTTTTTTGCATTGTTGTTTCCTACTGTAAAAATACTGTCCTCAAATATAGATATTGCCTGCTGTCTAAACACATTTGAAAATTAAATGTCAAAAATTATACTGGCATGAGAAGCTTAAATATTTGGCAAATTGATGCATCATTTAGCAGAATTGGTCCTCAGCTAGTGAAAGATCAACACAGACATTCCTGAAGTCAGGACTGAGGATGAAACTCTTTAATTTATACAAGTTTAACAAATACACCAAATCACTCTGAAAAATACGTTTCAGAATCCTCAGATGCTTGTAGATGTATCTAGATGTGAAAGACCTGCATAGAAAAACAATACCTATGCATTTGAGAGCCTAGAGAAAAATCAGAATGAGATTTTTCAGTCCCGTGAAAGATGATAATCACGCACGATAAGTCATTTAGTAATTCAAAGACCAATTGACAGAGCAACCTTTGCGCAGTCAGCAAGTAAACACTATGCATGTCAATGCACTTCATGTAAGCGTAGCTGCAATCCCATTTTGAGTACTTCTATGATCAGCCTTTATTTTGAATGGAAGTAGAACTAACAGTATCCTGTTGTGTTTCGTATATAGTGTTACTGTCAAGGTGTGTGAATAAAAAAAAAAAAAAGGTTAAGGGAAATTGAGATTCTCTTGTATCCCAAGCCTGAACAAAGAGTGAGGTATACTTTAGTCATTGCCTCAACTGTAAATCAAGATGTGAGGATTCTTTGCATAATTGTAATCATATAGCATTATACTTGATGAGTATCCCCATCTACTGCTATGGCAATCCAGATCACAGGAAGGGCAAACTGCATCCATATATTTATTTTTTTCATGCTGTGCTTTCTCTGTTCAGATGGATTAGAGATACTTGCTACTCACTTGATAGTGATAGTAGTGATAGTGATAGTGATAGTAGACAGATATAAAATTTTCTGGAAGGTTTTCTGAAGTGTAATCAGCAGCATGCCCAGAAGGAATGATAATCTAGAACTGTGATGTGGTTCTCCAAGTTGGAGTAATTGATGGTTCGACAAGAGTGTGATAATGTACATTGGAGATACATAATGATTACACCATTTCCCTGATGGACATCAGAATATCACCTTCTTACAGAGTGCATGACTGCTGTTATCCAGGCTAGCAAAAGTAAGAGAGTAAATAAGAAATCAGTAACATTGTCGTTGGAAGATAAGCTTAGGTTTGATCCTCTTATGTCAAAGGAGTTGTAACAGATCAAACTTGTGCATAATATACTAATACTTATCCATCTAAAGACCAGTTTGTTAGTTAATGTCCCTCCATATCTGCATGACATAGAAAGAAACATTTCTGTTTTCCATGTGAAGTCTGTTATGGGATCGTCTGCTTTAGACACTACGTAAATCTCATTATTTAATTTTAATATAACTTTTTCCCAAAATTGCAGTGTAATATTGTTGTTAAGGAACAGTTGAGACAAAGCAATATACCTAAAGTCATGCAGAAGTATGTGAAAAACAGAGAACTGAACAGTGTCTGATGCTTCTATAATAACTGAACAGTTTTTCACTTTTATACTTAAGCTCACCAAATAAGTAAATGTAAAAATATAGGTAGCAAACAGGCACATAAACTGCATGTAAACAAAACAACAGAGAAACCAGTGAGACTGTTCTGATCACTCTGAAGATTTCAGTTGCTACTAACACCATTAGAAGCTAATAGGTTTAGTGACCCAAAACTTATAGCTTAAGTTGTTGTTTGTTATTTTGCTTTAAGATATAGCTTGCCTTTTTTTTTCTTTTTTTTTTTTTTTTTTTTTTTTTTTTTTTGTGAAGGAGGGGGTGATGACAAGGAAAGAGTTGTTTTGTTATAATATGTTTTATTTATGTTTCTTTTGGTGACATCACTGCCTTGCCATTTTCAAATTATCTGAGCAATTTTTGTCTCAAGCAGCAATAAAAGCTATCTTAGGGTTTTCAGTATGGTTTCTGCTTGTCTGGTACTCATTCATAAAGTGATAATGCTGTGTGTAGTCACCCCTCATTAAGATTTACATTCTACGTAACACTGTTGCTTTGTCCAGTGAAGTTCATGGCAGTTTTCTTCTTTGTCCTGATTTTTATGATCTGAAAAAAAGGTTGAATAACATACATATTATACTGTGGGCAAATACTGTAGTATTGTGTACTACATATCTCAAAGACTGAAATTTAAAATAAGCTATATGTGTAATTCTGACTTCCTGTGTACATGGAATTATTCTTCAAAGATGAAGAAGTTTGCCAAACTTCTGTATTGGTCTGTACTGCAGAGTCCGCCATCTTATGCAATTCAGTGCTGAGCCTGTAAAATAAGCTCTTTGAGAGACTTCTTTTGACCTCTCCTTCCTCTAATATAATCTAGAATTCACAGAAATCTGTGAAGATTTTCAACAGAAACTGTATCACTTAAAAAATGTGCTCCACAGAGTAGAAAGCTTTGCCTTTATATCCGGGCTATAGTGTTCTTCTTTGTAATCAGAAAGAAACAGTAGTAAACTTCTATCACTGCAAGGACCTGCAAAGAGAAGTACACAACACACACAACATCCTGTCAGATTCCAGGAGGAGTGTCTGACAAAGTGTGTGACCTGGTGTTAAGTGTACATTTAAAAAGCCCTTGTACTTTCTTTGTGTGTGACTAATGATCTCAGAGGTTAATTACCAACTAAATTTACTTGGATCCTAAATTGAGCTGCGTATTGCAGGTAGTCATACTCACTTCTTACATGGTACTGGTCAGAATTAAGAAGTTTAGAGACAAAATAAAATGAAAGAATTTGTAAAAGGGTTTTTTTTTGTAGATTTTGAAGAGAACATGAGAGTCACGGAGGGGAGCTGCTCTGGAGCTGGCCCAACTTGCAGTGGAGCAGCAGGTCTTAGTACACAGAGGGTTTTCCTCAGGTAGGGAAACACCAGAGCAGTGGAGAGACCAGCCAGGAGCCAGCAGCTTTCGTGGGAGATGCTGAGGAGACCTGGGCATTGCCAGAGCAACCATGACCACCCTTACGCCTATAAAAAACATCCTGGGGAGCATGAGCAACAAGGCGCACTGTGAGCAGTGTGGTGTGTCAGCCAGGGTGTGGTGTGGCGGTTGGCATGGCAGTTTGTGCAGTACTTGGTGTGGCAGGGCACGCAATAGGGTATGCAGGAAGGGCATAGTCATGCTACCAGCTCAGGAGATCTCTGCCAGGATGGTGAGCACTCTCCTCAGACCCAAAACCAGGGTTTCTACAGAGAAAGCCTCTGTGATGTCTAATGCTTCCTCCTACATGGAACTGGTAAGCAAGGAGGCTTCAGTATAGACGGTAGGTTGCAATGATTGCCCAGACTCTTTTCCTACAGAAAATGAAAGTACTTGCAAAAGCTGTGCACAGGTTGATGATCTGTTTCATCAGGTGGCTGAGCTGCAGGAAATAGTTAAAATGCTGCACAGTATTAGAGGTACTGAGATGGAGATAGATAAGTGGTTTCAGAACAATGCCTCTGTAGCTGATGCCACAAAATGAGGCACCTTGGTCCGTGGTGACCCACAAAAGGAGGACTCTGCTTCCAGTGTTACAACTATAAACAAATATGAAGTTTTAACAGCTGTACACACTCACAAGCAAGGTCTGCCAGGAGGACCTGCACCAGCAATGACAAGTGCTCATAGTGGGTGACTCTCTGTTAAAGACAACTGACGTGCCTCTCTGCTGGCCTTCCAGGGAGACATGAGAGGTATGCTGCCTTCTGAGAGCTAAGGCCTGAGATGTTGACAGCATGCCACAACTTGTCAAGAGCACATACAATCCATTGTTACTCTTTCATTTGGGTATGAATGACACTGCAAGCCAGAACTTGTGCAGAATCAAGGGAGACTGCAAAGTCCTGGGGTGTGAGTGAAAAGTACTGGTGTCCGAGTTATCTTGTCTTCTATTTCACCAGTTAGAGAAAAGGCTGCAGTCAGACATAAAACGTAAATCAACCTCTGGCTTCATGGCTGGTGCCTTTGTGAGGGTTTCGGCTTTTATGACAATAGGACATCCTTTGATGACTATAGCCTGCTATGGAGGAATGGGATCCAGCTGTCTAGAAGAGGCAAGGGAATCTTTGGCAATAGGCTGGCCAACTTGGTGAGGTGAGCTTTAAACTGAAGAACTTGGGAGCAGGGTCCAAAGTTGCAATGCTCACACCACTGCAACCAACTGGGTAATAAGACAGGCCAACCAGAGCAGTGACAAATGTCCCTTAGCTACCTCTCAAGATGAGCACCAGAAGACCAACCACCTCAAGTGTACGTATACTGATGCACACATCCTGTGCAAGAAACATGAGGAACTGGAGCTCCATGCTCAGTCAGAAAGTCATGATATTGTAGGAATAACTGAAACATGGTGGGACAACTCACATGACTGGAGGATCGCAATGGATGGCTACGGACTGTTTCATAAAGACAGGCAGGGAAGAAGAGGAAGAGGAGTTGCACTCTACATTAAGGAGAATCTTGAATGTATAGTAGTCAAACACAACGATTGTGGAAGCCCTATAGAATGCCTCTGGGTCAAGATCAGAGGGATTGTCTCCAAGGGGAATTTTAGAGTAGTTATCTACTACTGACTTCCAAACTAATATGAAAAGGCCAACAAAGCATTATTTGGGTCACTTAAGCAAGCTTCAGGTCAACAGAGGCTGGTTCTTAGAGATTACTTCAACTACTCAGATATTTGTTGGAAGAACAATACAGCGGCTCAAATGTCTGCCATCAACTTCCAGGAATGCATGGAGGACTGCTTTCTCATACAGATGCCAGATATGCCAACCAGGAACAAGGCACTGCTGGACTTGCTACTCACAAATCAAGAACATCTGCTTCGTAATATCTCACTTAGTGATAGCCTTGGTTGCAGCGATCACAATATTGTGGCATTTTGGTATACTGCTGAGCATGCTGAAGGTTATTAGAAAGACAAAAGTTTTAGATTTTAGAAGACCAAACTTCAGCTTGCTCAGAGCTCAGCTGGGAAGGATTCCATGGGAAGTTTCCATGGAGGATAAAGGAGCTNCCGATCTTATGCCAACCAGGAACAAGGCACTGCTGGACTTGCTACTCACAAATCAAGAACATCTGCTTCGTAATATCTCACTTAGTGATAGCCTTGGTTGCAGCGATCACAATATTGTGGCATTTTGGTATACTGCTGAGCATGCTGAAGGTTATTAGAAAGACAAAAGTTTTAGATTTTAGAAGACCAAACTTCAGCTTGCTCAGAGCTCAGCTGGGAAGGATTCCATGGGAAGTTTCATGGAGGATAAAGGAGCTAGCGAGTGCTGGTTGTTTTTCAAGAATGCAATCCTGTAAACAAAAAAAAAGTTCATCTCCTTTAAAGGTAAGGAAAATAGGCAGAGCAAGAGAGCCCCTTGCCTTAACTGCGAGCTACTGAATCTGCTCAAAAACAAAACAGAAGCATACTGGAGATGGAAAAGTGGACGAATACCTGTTGAGAACTACAAAGGCATTGCCAGGATATGCAGAGATGCGGTTAGAAAAGCCAAAGCTCAGCTTGAATTGAAACCAGCCAGACATGTCAAAAACTACAAGAAAGGGTTCTCAAGTACATAAACAACAGGCAGAAATAGAAGGAAAATATTGTCCCACTGTTAAACAGGAGAGGTGAGTTAGTCACAAGCAATGCCGAAAAGGCAGAGGTTCTCAACACTTTCTTCACCTCTGTCTTAACAGCACAGTTGGGCCCCAGGCCTTGGGAACAACAATCCAGGTTAAGGCAAACAGAGACCCACCATCAGTGAAGGAAGAGTTGGTGCGTGAACTATTACAGGAGCTTGACCACTACAAATTGATAAGCCCTGACACTACCCACCTGAGGGTATTGAGAGCTGTCTGATGTCATTAAGAGGCCAATCTCCATAGTCTTTGAGAAGTCATGGAGATTGAGGGGTGTCCCAAAAGACTGGAAAAAAACTAATGTCACCCCCATCTACAAGAAGGGCCTAAAGGATGATCCAGGAAATTACAGGCCCATCAGTTTTACTTCAGCCCCTGGGAAAGTTATGGAACGAATCCTCCTGGGGGTTTGTCCTGGTTCTGGCAGGCATAGAGTTAATTTCTGGCTCTGACACAGGTATTCCATACTATGTGATGCCATACCCAGTACTTAGGAGGGAGCTAGCCTTGGGAGAGGGAGAGGTTTGGAAGTTGCTGTTTGGAAGAAGGCTGAAGATTTCTGGGTCTTGTCAGTGCACAGTGGGAAGGTAACCCTGTTTGTAGGTTGCTCCAACAGTGTTATTGTTGTTGTTTTTCTACTTCCTTTGCTGTTCTGTTAAACTGTTTTTACCTCAACCCATGAGATTTGCCTTTTTTTTCCTGATTCTCCCTCACTGCTGTGAGGGTTGGGTGAGTTGCAGCATGGGTGGTTGTCACTGGCTGAAGCCAAAGCACAACAGGTTCTATCTCAAGTCAAATGAAGCACATGATTGGGAAAAGCCATCATGGATTCATGATGGGCAAATCATGCTTGACAAACCTGATTGCCTTCTGTGACAAAGTAACCTGGTTGGTTGATGAGGGGACATTGTATCCCTGGACTTCTCCAAGGCTTTTGACATGGTTCCCAACAGCCTCCTCCTAGAGAAACTGGTGTGTTACAGTCTAGCCAAGTGGACTGTGAAATGGGTGGGGAACTGGCTGACAGACCACACCCAGAGGGTGGTTGTATATAGCTCCTTTTCAAACTGGCAACCTGCCACAAGTAGGGTCCTGCAGGGATGGATACTGGGCCCAACACTGTTTAATATCTTCATGAGTGATCTGGATGACGGGCTCAAAGATACCCTGATGAAGTCTACTGATGACAACAAACTGAGTGGGGAAATGGACAGTACAGAAAGGAGAGCAACCCTGCAGGAAGACCTGGATAGGCTGGAAGAGTGGGCTAAAAAGAATCTTATGAAGTTCAGAAAAGACAAGTGTAAGGTCTTACACCTTGGAAAACAATCCAGGAGTGCAGTACAGGGTGAGATCTGCCTGGCTGGGAAGAGGAACTTGGCGGTCATGGTGGACAATAACCTCGATATAGGTCAACAGTGTTCTGCTGCAGCAGAGAAAGCCAACAGTATGCTGGGTTGCATCAATAAGGACATCACCAGCAGAGATAAAAAAGTCATTATCCCACTCTGCTCAACACTTGTCAGGCCACACTTGGAATGCTGTGTTAAGTTTTGATCCTCACTATACAAAAAAGAAGTGGACAGGCTGGAGAGAGTCTAGAGAAGGGCCACAAAAGTGATCAAAGGACTAGGAAGCCTGCTGTAGCAGGAAACACTGAGAGAACTGGGTTTATTAAACCTTGAGAAAAGAAGGCTTAGAGAAGACCTTATCCCCATGTTCCAGTATTTAAATGATGGCTACAAAGAAGATGGAGACTCCCTTTTTACAAGGCATCACATGGGAAAGATGAGGGATAATGGGTACAATTACTCCAGGGAAGGCTCTGATTTGGCACAAGTGGAAAATTTTTCACAATGAGAGGAATCAGCCTTTGGAATAATCTCCCCAGGACGGTGGTGGATTCCCCAATGTTGGACATTTTTAAGATTCAGCTGGCTGGGGTGCTGGGCCATTTTGGCTAGACTCTGCTTTTGCCAAGGAAGTTTGGACCTTGGGATCCTTGGGTTCCCTTCCAACCTGGTATTCTATGATTCTATGAGACTTTATAAATATATTCATTAATAGTTTCTAAATTCAGTTATAAGTAATTTGTAAAAAAAAATCAAGAAGAAGAATTTTTTCTTTTAGATGAACCATTTTGCTAATTTCTAAAATCTATTGATTGGTTTTACTTTTATGAAATTCTTTATTCATGTGTCATGCTAGAATAGCTCTATTTCACACAAGATGTCTTTCCAATAATGTGTAGGTTCAAAAGTACAGAATTACCACGAAAGAAGCTTTACTTCTAAACCATAGGTTAAACCTATGGTTTTGCTGGCTTTCTTCTCATCATAACAAGGAAATTCTCTCCTCTTAACTTGGTTGGCTGAATCTATGAATATATAAATCCTTCTTCTAGCGTAAAATACCAATGAAGGGATTAAATGCTCTATGAAAAATTAATTTAGTTTTGTCAGAAGTTGTCCTCTGAAGTACAGGTGTTTTCACGTGTGTCTTAACATTTTCTGTTTGTGTTTGCTAGCAAATTTTAATTTTATTGGTCTACTAAGAAAACAGTTGACGGTGTAAGCTCTGCTAATATTTAACACTGACATTTCATAACATTTTAGGATAAATTAGTTACGTATGCAGAAGGTTCATCATACAACTCCCCGAGGACTCCCTAAAACTTCTCTAAACTTATAGCTATTAGCCCAATAGGTTATTTTCTCTAAATCATGAAATTCCAATAAAGTAGCAGGTGACTGTTACAGCTTGAACTTTGGTAGATACTGAGGGTGATGGTGTTTAATACTAGCCGTTAAAGCTCCTTTAGACGCTACCTATTTCAGGTGGTACTTTTGATAGGAGTCAAGCTTCTTATTTTCTTAGAGTTTACTGTCACTTCATATCAGTCAGCTGTATGTCAGCTCTACCTAAACCAAGAGACAGGACTTCTCCAGATGTCTATTGACAGCTGCAGATCTCATCTTTCCAGTCAACTGCAGGTGCTCTAAAGTAAAAATCAAGGATGCAGGTAGCTCTTGCTTTTAATCACTAGCATTAGTTTTACTTTTATTATCAATATTGTGGAACAGTTGTGATTTGCATTTAGCAGTTAGCAAAATGAGCTACATTCTACATGAGCAGAAATCACTAGACATTACTAAGTATACTATTTCTTGAAAATGGAAAGAAGTCTACAAGGTTAAATATCTTTAATTCTCTCTAAAACAAATTTTAATATATAATCATTGTTCACATTTTGCACCAGCTCTTGATCTTACTGCTGGTTGGTTTTATTATTACTACTACTATTACTACTACTACTAGTATTGTTGTCATTATTATAGACACTTCTAGATTATTTGGCAACATTTTAAAATAGCACTTGTACCAAATTCTGTTTCTAAGTTGTCTGGGGTTGGGAAATGTATTTGTCAATGACCTGAATGAAGGGATGGAGTATATCATCAGCAAGTTTGCTGATGACACAAAACGTGGAGGGGTGGTTGACACACCAGAAGGCTGTGCTGACATTCAGCGAGACCTGGACAGGCTGGAGAGTTGGGCAGGGAAAGACCTAATGAAATTCAACAAAGGCAAGTGTAGGGTCCTGCACCTGCGGAGAAATAACCCCATGCATCAGTACAGGTTAGGGGCTGACCTGCTGGAAAGCAGCTCTGCAGAAAGCGATCTGGGAGTCTTGGTGGACAACAGGATGACCATGAGCCAGCAATGCGCCCTGGTGGCCAAGAAGGCCAACGGCATCCTGGGGTTCATCAAGAGGTGTGTGGCCAGCAGGTAGAGAGAGGTCATCCTCCCCCTTTACTCTGCCCTGCTGAAGTTGCATCTGGAATACTGTGTCCAGTTCTGGGCTCCACAGTTTAAGAAGGACAGGGAACTACTGGAGACGGTGCAGCAAAGGACTACAAAGATGATTAGGGGGCTGGAGCACCTGTCTTCTGAGGAGAGGCTGAGGGAGTTGGGTCTTTTTAGTCTGGAGAAAAGAAGATTGAGGGGGGATCTCATCAATGCTTATAAATACTTAAAGGGAGGGTGCTGGGAGGAGGGGGCCAGTCTTTTTTCAGTGGTGCCCAGTGATAGGACAAGAGGTAATGGGCACAGACTTGAATATAGGAAGTTCCATCTAAACATGAGGAGGAACTTCTTTCCTTTGAGGGTGGCAGAACACTGGAACAGTCTGCCCACAGAGGTGTTGAAGTCTCCCACTCTGGAGACATTCGAAACCTGCCTGGATGCCATCCTGTGCAACCTGCTGTAGGTGAACCTGCTCTGGCAGGGTGGTTGGACTAGATGATCTCCAGAGGTCCCTTCCAACCCCTAATAATCTATGATTCTATGATTCTACAATTGTATGAACTGAAGACAGGATTTTTTCACTTTTATCAGACCTCTCTCTGAATCAGATAGCTTTTAAACTACGAGAAAAATACTGCAAAATCAACCTATTTCTTTGTGCTCTCGCCAACATTTTATTTCTTGGCATATTTCCTGGCTTCTATGAGTTTTGCCTTCTCTTGGAAAGAGTAGTGTTAGCCCTTCTGTGGAGATGTTTGAAGTATGTACATGTCCTCGATAAATACAGGAATAATCAAACCGAAGAAACACCATTCTCAGCCGAAGCTGTAGAGCTGATGTCTCAGCTTTGTAGCCCATGATGTTCTTACTCTGTTACAAGGAGAATCAAAGGACAAATAATAAGATTGTCCACAATAACTGAAATGAATATTGGAAGAGATTTAAACAAATTAGTAGCCTGACCATAATTTTAAGTCTTTGTTGCCAAAGTAGTAAGAGAAGAATATCATTCCTTTAAACATACATGGTTTATAAGCTGTGGTTAACACTAAAACTCAAGAGTGGAAAAGTTCTATTCAATTACTTTAAATTACATTGTTTCTCTAATAGTAAATCAGTGGATCATAGAAAAACTATTTCAAATCCTGCTTGCTAGTGTTATCTTATTTACAGTGGCCTAGGCAGAAGTTCTTCCAACTTTTATTGGTGTAGCTCAGGGGAAATTCTGAGTTCCTGTGTTTTCCGCTTCTCATGTTCATTTTCTTCCATTTTGCCTCTACACAAAATATGAAATTAAGATTTCTACGCATTTGTAGGTTAAATCCAAGGCCTTATTTAAAATTGCCTTTCAAATGACATCTGGCAAGGCTTTAAATTCCTAATAACCTAGGAGGAGATAATGTTCTATGGTTTATTCATTCTGAATATCTAAACTTTATGTAAAATTATAATTAGGAATTTGCAAAGGGTAAATTATTCTACTCATATATTACTGCATTCAGTAGTCTGAGAATTAATGAAGGAAATACCTACCAGTGTTAACTAAAAATTCTCTCTGCCAGATGTTTTTATTACTATATTACGGATATTATTTAATTTAATCTCTTTTTAGTGTAAAATTTAACTAAACAATAGCCATGAAAGAATATTTTTACTACTCTGTTAACAGATGTTTTCAAGGTGGGAAGAGTTTTCTTCAGTGAATTTAACTCAGTAGATATCTGAAACATAATCTATAGTATTCCCAAAAAAAATAATGAAACTTAGAGAAGTAAAGAATGACCTGGTTTATGCAAAGATCTGGTGATCACCTCATGGCAAGCCTAGTAAAGGCTTTTTCTTTAATCTTGGTATAGCCCTAGTATCATAAATGATGTTGACTTTCTTAAATATCCACCGTTAAAGATGTGGTCTGTGACAGTGGGGCTTGTTTTTTTAGAATAATGTAAAGATAGACTGACTGCCTTATGACAAGTGTAAAAGTTGCTCTTATGCAGAGTATATCTATACAAGGATGCAGGTGGGAATTGCCCTATTTTTCATTTGGATGACAAAGACACTTTCACTGTCAGTGTTGTCTTCACTAATTATTAAAGCAAAAGTGCATCCAGCCCAGGCTGTACAAACCTGTTGTGAGTATTAAGTGCAATCAGTCATCAAAACTAACTGAATGAGAAATTATTTGCACAAAAAAAGAGAAGTGTCTGCAATCCAGTCTTTTCAGTACACACATTTTCTGTAAGCAAAGCTAGTTAGAGAGTGAGCACCCAGAATTATCATTTAGCTCAAATGGAAGTCTTTGGGGTTTGCACCAGTAAGTTTGGCTAAGCATAGGATTAACAATGCCAATATACTATATTTTTGTTCCGTAGTGAGTTGGTGTATATGAAATCACTTTTGCCTGAAGAGTGAAGTAAGGAGTTTACATATAATGCTGGTTTAATTTTTTCACTGAAATTTTTAGCTGAGTTCAAGTATTGAATTCTTAACATTTCCAGTTTTGCTGAGACTAAATGGTTTCATCCAAACTGAGTATCTCAATAAGTTTATAATGTTGCTTTCCTTCCTGAAAAGAGCATCTTGTAAAAGTAGATTATTATTCTCAAAATCAGAATTTAAAATGAGAAGTGTATACTGTAAATGACTGAATCACTTCAAAATAAAATATGCTATGTAATATTAAAACCAAAACCAGTTTGGTTTGGTTCACCACTAAGAATATACAGTGGGAAACAGACATAAACAGAAATATGATTATGAATATAAATATAAAAATAGGTATGTTTCCCTTAGATTAAACAACTTAAGTTCTTTGATTTAGATAAATATTAGAATATCACCTTGTCTTTTGAGTTTTTAACACAGTAGTTACTGTATGTGTTACAAAGTAACACATACTTTTTTTTTTTTTTTTAAGACAAACATTATGCTTCGTTTGCAACTTAAGAAGATATGTTTTATGCCTCCTATCAGATGACCATGAAATTAATATAATTCTAAAACATGTTTGGTACTTCAGAAGTGAAAACCAGTAGGTTTTCCATCCAGCAGGAGCTAAACATAGCTAAATATCACAATCTTGAATTTCAAGAACAAAAGGTCAGTTGCTCTTTAATACATGATTCCAACTTGTACAAAGATTCTCACTTTGATGTGTACATTGAATATGTTTTCTTTCTTTATAATGGAAATAATTTCTAATTTTGTCTAAGCTTTTTTAGCATTAGGGCTAACCTTATCAGGAGAAATAGATTCATTAACACTTCATTAAGTTGATTAAATTTCTAGGATTCACTGTCTTCCTAATTGTGCTATGTATTACTGATCTGCTTAGTCTCTAAATGTTTAATTGCCTGAGAAATTCCCTTGGGAATTATTCTTTTTTTCTTCCCCCCCCCCAATCAAAAATAATTTAGTAATAATAATACATTTCTAAAGATAGAAGAAGACAATCTGATTTTTTACATTCCTACTTGATCTCACATGCCTGACTTATGTGGCTTACTGAATTAATCTACTGAACTAGGTGAGAAAATTTGGTTTTGAAACATTGATTATAGGGAGCATAAACACTTCATAACACCATTCTTGAACAGGCAGTGACTCTTACCATTAGATCAATTCTTCATGAAATGTACAGGCTACTTTTCCAATAGGTGATGCACTCCAGTTAAATTTAGGAGACTGGGGTTCCCATGCTGTCCCTCTCATCTTTCTGCTCGTTTTGAGCAGTATGGCTTATTTTTCGTCTGTGCAAAACCAGAATGTCAAGAAACGCACCTCATTTGGTTACTTCTGTGATTCTAGAGACCTTCAGAGAATGTAAATTTCTCTGACTAACTGTCCCCACAGCCATCTTCTCTAGTAAATCTGGCATCCCTTGCTTTATGAAAAGAATGTAGATTTACTTTTATTTTGTGTGTAAATATTTGTTGTAACAATGCTTTGAGGTGAAATGTTCAGTTGACTTTTTTGTTTCAGATAGTTTTTGGATCATTCTGAAGTTGCTCTCCTCATAGAACTTTCCAGTTCCTTTTTTCCATCAATAACAACAAAAAAAGGACTTTTTATCCCATTTATATCACTATGGTCTGTTTGCCCATATAATAAAAATTTATTGAGACCCAAGTCTTTATGACTCTGCATGAGAATGAGGGTTGGGGTATGTATATACATACCTACTGCTTAGCATGAAACCTGAAAGATTTCTACAGCTACATAAAATCTGGCAGAAAATAGGAAGAAGAATTTGTAGGCTTTAAAAAATATGTTGTTTTGCATTTGAAATATAAAAAAGTTGTTTGTTTGATACTTTAATTGTACTATATTAAAGTGCATTGGGGTGGGGTTTTTTGGTTTGTTTGTTTTGAGGTTTTTTAAATCATAGAGAAAGATATAGAAAATATCAGGTCTCTGGTACTGGATATTATCAAAGACACGATCCTTAAGTTTAACCAGCTACCTTTTGTCTGTGTTGTCAAATGAATAGTAATCAATAATTCTAACTGGTGCATACCCCACTTGCAACCTCTCTAGATATGACTTGATGATGTTCAAGCAAATACATACCCACTTCTGTAACACAGAATCTCACCTTAGAATCTCCTGGTTTTCAATCTTTTTTTAACCTTTTCACACAAAACTAGATCAGTATTGTATGATGCAATGCAGACTGCCACAAAATGAGCCTGTTACCAGCCAAACCATCTACTGTTAATCATTTAGCCTTTGAGTGGTTATTGTGTGTTTACAGTCTTTTTCTTTCCAAGCTATTGTTACCATATAATTTACTAACATATGTCAGCAGCCCTCCATGTTACTAGCACTTTCATATATTTTCTTGAATCAAGTATTTTTAAATAACTGTATTTAAGTTTGCTTGGTTTGTTGGCAAAATTTTTGTTGGTACGTCTTCATCTCTATCAGACCACAGCATGAGAAGCAGTGTTTTAGACACTCTTTGCAAGGGGTTTTTATTACAAAAAGCATGGTTTATAACTATGCAATTATATTTCCTGCACTGTGGGTACATTAATGATTTCTCTTTTAGTTGCAGATTATTTACAATCACAAAAACTCTCTGTAGTGTGTCTTCTTCATTATTTTTTTTTTCAATTTTTTATGGAATTAGTCCACATCTTATTTAACATTTTTGTAATAAGCATGGCTTGAATGAATTGCTTTGTCAAAAACAAATCTTGGAATACTAACTCCTACTTAGATCATGTTCAGAAGGATGGTTTTTAGAAATGTAACAGATATCAGTTGATGTCAGCTACTCTCATGACATGAACTGCATTACTTTCTCATGCTGGATTGAATGGTTGAATGAAAGTTAATTTAACAAGAAAGCTGATGGAGACAAGAAGTGTAATGAACAAAAAACTGTGAGATTTTGCATGCAATAAATATTGTTAATTTATACCCTGATATGAAGGAAAATTGTAACACACTTCAAGCTTTATTTTGTCACTCTCCTCTCCTTTTTTTACATCTTCTGTCACTCCACGCCTAGACTTGCACACTGAGGAACCTGTGGTCCCAAACAGTAGTACCCTTCTACACTAACAATAAAAAAATAAACCTTACTTCACACAGCTGTATTCACATACTCAAAAAGAAGAATGTCAACAAATAAAACCCCCTTTTGCTCAGCAGGACATTTTCCATTAAAGACATTTTGATCTAAGGAAAAAAAAAATCAACCAGATCCTCTTTGAAGTTTCAATTTGTTTCTTGCTGTGTAGACACCGCAATAATAGGTGGCATGACAGAAAGAAGTGAAGAGTAGATGAAGAAAAAAGTAAAGCAACACAAATGTTTTTAAAGAGCCTGGAATTTACTCTTCACACAAAATGTCCCCTAACATACAAGAAAGCTGTTCCAATATTTTGCTTTTGCTTTTTCATCAGACCATGACTCCAAGGTAACTTTTCCGAAGCAGACCTGTAGTAGTTCTAACAAGAGAAAAACAAAACCAGAAAAATGTCAGTGATTTGCCAATTAAACACCCACAATGTTAATCTAAAAAATTTTTTCCTTTGAAAAGTTTTAGAGTTCTGTGAGGGGGTGGAGCTAGGTTTGTTTCTCTCTTAAGCAGATACAGGCCTTTTCAGGTTACTTTTTTGTGGAGCAAGGGTGACATTTTGCAATCAGTATTGGCTATGTGCATTCCCAGAATGCATTCTGGGGTAACTCTCTTCTTTAAAAGCAGTGGTCTGTATAATAGCTGAATACTGCATCTGCTGTTGTAATGGTCTTCTGGTTGCAGCATTACAATTTTCAGAAAAACTGAACCTTGTGGTTGTTCTAAATTTACTCACTGATGTTTTGTTAAAGTTACAACTCTATATTTCCATCTGGAAGGAAGTATCAGGAGGTGTTATTTCCAACTGGAGGCAGTGCACAAGTAGGTTTTCCAGTAACTCATACATTGGCTCTTGCTTATGACTTTTGGGAGATCAAACTCAGTTCATTTATTTCAACAGGGAACACAAACTCCAGAGAGAGAGGTTGCTCAGTAGTCTAAAGAATATTTTATCATGGGTAATATACTATACTTTCTAATAGTAATGTTTTTGCCATAGAAAGCCTAATTAAGCAAAACAGAAAAGCATCAAAAAACGGGATTTTGAGAGTCACTTTTTCCAGCATGTTCTCTAATGTAGTGGCTAAGGTATTCTGTGGAGATATGAAAGTACCCAGGAAGGATTTCAGAAACCATCTGAACACAAGTCTTTACCAACCATGGGGAGGCATCCTGCAATGCCGTAAAGTTTTTAAATAAAACCAGGGGGTTTTTGTAGTTCTTTTTCTCTGTTTTTTGTTGTCCTCTACTTAAAAAATAGAGAAGGTAGGCTAGTGTTAGTAATCTCTTCTTCACCAATGAATTTAGACACATCTCTATTTATTTTAGGATTATTTTTAACAGTAATATCAGATGACTGTCCTACTGTCCTGAGAACTTACACACAAATTCTAAGAGAAGTTTTGAGCAGTATCTTGTTCTTAATCTATACATCATTTAGTGTTCAGGTAGCATAGGACATGTGTTTCTAATATCTTGTTATTAAAAACAAGCAAATTATAATATTAGAAGCCATAGAGAAAGTAAAATGGATGAAATATATCTCTGGATTTTTCCTTTTTTTTTTTTTTTCTTGGTCAGAGGCAAAACCAGAAAGAAATGTGATATTAAATTCAGTCAGAATAACATTTTTTCTTTCTCCAGGCTTTCCAGTTTAGCACATAAAGTAAGATATTGATTAATTTCATAGGATCATTCACATCACTGCTTTGCCATTAGCCCTAAAATCCCAACATGCCAGAGACAATTGCATAATTGAATCTAGAGTTAAGATATCAAGTGATTCTCGTGAAAGCATTTAATGTATATATTCAGCATGCATCTGTATAGAAAATCTTATTGAAATTGGAGAATTTGCTTCATCCTTTTGCAATCAATTCTACCAAGACACTTTGCAAGGATGTAACATTCTGAACATTCTCATTAAGTGATGCATGGGATGACATTTTACAATGAAACAATAAATTTTTTTTGTTATTATAATTCTTGAAGTCCCAGGATAAGACATTGTACTTGATATTTCACTCATTTCAACCACAAATTGAACTTACTTTTTTTTTTTTTTTATGTCTGGTACAATGTTTTAAGTAAAACACTTTCATTTTACTCATTAACATATGAATAAGTACATTAACTTATTTTTGCTTGGTTCTTCCTGGCAGAAAAACTGCCAGTATTTTCTTGTGTTTTTCACAGAGCCTTTATCCCATGTACAAACTGTGAAAGGTTCTAACTGTGAGTTGTCCTTACTCTAAAAAGCTAATGCAATACTCTCCTTTTTTTTTTTAGGAAACTACCCTGCAATTGTCATGTGCAGTTTGAAGACATAAACCATCCAGGAGAGTTCTTCATTTTCATTTTCCTAAAAACAAAATAAAGCATCCTGAAACCAATGAAAACACTAAAAAAAGTCCTACTACGCTTTCAAGTTATTCAGCCTTCAAAATATTGAATTAAAACTTGCCAACAGTATAAGTTTCTCAAAAATTCAAAGGTATAAACTAAAGATGTAGGCAGGTTACGTTGCTCTCTGCTCATTCCCAATACAGTTGTAAGTGGTTTTGTAACATTAAACTTCTTCTGCACAGAATGGATGTAGACTCTTCTGAGTGAAGTTGATATATAACCTACAGCTAATTCTCCTGTCCCAGATGTACACTGTCTTGTCAGTGGCACACATTATGCCTTTGATTTGTGAAAGCTTGAAATACAAGTGCAGAAAACCACCTCGTTCAGAAGGCTGACATATGGGCTTTTTTCTCTATTCATTCTCAAAGTTGGAGGAATTTCAAAAAACTGTAAGAAACAACAATGCACCCCTCACTGGAAATTGATCGTGGTGGGTAGTGAATCACCTACCTTCAGGCACTACTGCACCGGTAGAGGATGGGTAACTTTATTCATAATGCACTGCGTTAGTACTTAGGAATTCTGAGTGCAATATAATTCTCTGCTTATTTCTATTCCCTCAGGGAAGTAATTTAATCTCTGTCTCATTTTCCCTTTTGTAAAATAGCAATAATGTTGCTTTATGTAGTTGGATGTAGGGGAAGTTCATAGTTGTGTAGGACTCAGGTGTTTGTAGTGATTAAGTAATGTTAGATAACCTGACAGCAGGACATAGAGTACCTCCAGAAATCTTCAGAAGGAGAGAAATACAGATGTTTGAAGCATCTGCAATAGGAAAATATACTTAAAATATATATAGAGTCACATGCATTTATATTCCACATTTTTCCTTCTTTTGGTTTCCTTCCTCCATTACTACTTTTCCAGCGCATCACATCTTCTGTGTTTTTTTATTAGTTTCCCCTTTTCACTGCCTATATGCTTTACTCAGTTGACTTCTCCTTTAGTCAGCCAAATTCATATCTTCAGTTCTCAACTCTCAGCTCTATATTACATATATGAGTATTATTTATGTATATTTTGTACCACTCTCTTCACAACTCTTCATAGTTGACTTTATGCCTATGTTTGCTGATCCTACTGTTTTTATACTGCAGAATATCTCTCTGAATTTGAACTATGGAAACATTCCAAGGCTGCTGTTTCCATGTGAGTTTCAGACCTGCCTGTGCATACTTGGAAAAGTCACCCTGAGCAAGGTGTATGTTATTTTTCCCACATGGACATTGGTCTCATTTTTGGTTTTGACAGAACAATAGGATCCCTGATGACTCAAGTATATAGTCTTTATACATATTTAGCATTTTGTATGATTGTATAACCGAGGGGAAAAAACCTAAATTCAGAGAGAAATATTTTCTTTTTTAAAACTTCAGTTTTATAACCCATCAAAAATAGGGAAATATAGTGATGAAATAATTCAAATTTTTAACTCTCACAATAAGTGACAAAGAGCATATCCGAACAGTTTTTTCATTCATCTGCAGTTTTGTCCCTCCTTGGTCTCCCCAAGGAAACAGCAGTATCCTATTCTGAGTTGTCCTGATGTGAAAACAACCAACCACATGTGGCTTGTGATCTCTGGATGGAGAAAGATGTCTGAATATATCCTTTTCAGAGGATACAATCTAGGTGGCCAGAAATTTTAATTGCAAAAAAACAGCTGTTTCTGTGAGTTCTGTTTTCTCAGAAAGACCCACCAAAAGCATGGTGGTTTGGAATGATAGCAGCCCAGGTAATTCCTTTCAGCAAAGAGAGTTCAGTTTTTTGCAGCTTTCCTCATTTGTGGAAAGTCAGATAAGACAATTACTTTAACTTATGGATCCTGCCCTCTTTCTATTAGTATATCATTCTCTTACATAGCTACTAGTCTGGAATCCAGTCCTTCAGGACTTTAGAATCTAATTGGGCCAAAATAATTGAGGAGTTATTTCCTGAGGAAAAAGAAAAAAGTTTGAGGGATTTTGTTTGGTTGTTTGTTTTGTTCCTTTGTTGCTTTTCTTTTTCTCTCCCTGTACAGAATAAACATGAATGTATTTCTAAAATGCAAAGAAAATTATTTCATCACCATTTGAAAGTGAAAAGAAAAATATTTAGGAATTGGAGAAATGTTCCTTACCTTTTCAAACTACTATGTACTGCATCTGTAATTTTGACTGCTTTCTAATTCACTGCATGGTCAGAACAAAAATGTACAAGTGTTGATTTGCCCTCCTTCATTTAGTACATTCAAAATTGAACTAACAGATCAAGATTAATGTCAATTTCCAAGCACTCAGTTCCCAAGGCAACTTGTCTATGCACTTGGGTTGGGCTTTTCTGGGGAGGGGTTGTTTGGTTTTGAGGTGTTTGGTTTCCCAAAAGAAAACTTGACTGCATTAGTTCCTTGACCTATCTTCATTCCACTCCATCTGCAAAATAGGCTATGATGATGCAACTTTTTTTCTGAAAGGATGTAAAATTTCTGGAGGAGGAGATTCACATTACCCCAGCACTGTGATCTTTTTAACCATGCATCTCAATGAGTACTCTAACAGCAAGACTGTTTGAGTAGTAAGATCTTGGTAAAAGCAAGTAATATCTGACCTTTAATTAAAGTATCTGTCTTACTTTTTAAAACAAAAATGTGACGTTGGTACGTTCAAGCAGTATTATTGAAAAAAGGATGAACCTGTACCAAATTAATTGCAATAGATGATACAACTAATAGTTACCAAACTGGCTAATGTAAAAGTAAGCAAAAAATATTCATTATTAATCCCAATCTCAGATTAAAAACTAGCAAGGATATGTAAGACTAAATCTATTTTTATTCAATAATAATAAAATTTACTCTACACTTCCCATGCAATATTAGAATTGGAAGCTGATTGTTCAGATTACCTGGAGCTAAGAATGCTAGGAATGTATTTAAAGATTAGAATAAAGCAAACTCATCCAAATAGTAAAATTAGACTCCTTTTGTAATGAGCAGTTAAGAAGACTACTGACTGAGAGAAGATATGAAATCTTGTTCTCAGAGTTTTGATTATTGTTTATAACAAATAAAAATACGGTACCTACTCTTACAAAGCCTGAATGTTTTGCTGTGTTTCATACATACATGCACATGCTCCTGTTTTCATAGTTCTTAGACAGGAATCCATTACACAGCTCAATATGAATTTCATTCCATATGTGCGAAAATCAACCTTTTAATTAGATAATATTAATGAGGGAAGAAGACCTCAGGTTGCCCAGGGAAGTTGTGGATGTTCCATCCCTGGAGGTGTTCAAAGACAGGTTGGATGAGGCTTTGAGTAACCTGGGAGGTGTCCCTGCTCATGGCAGGGGGGTTGGAACTAGATGAACTTTAAGGTACCTTCCAACTCTGACCATTATATGATTCAGTGGAAATATAAACAAACCGTTTCTGCTCCTTTTATTTCCCAGTCATCCTCATATTCCTGCTAGTTTCATGCTAAACCCAATGTGCCTGTGAGTGCTGCAACTGTCACTGACTTCTCCAGCAATCCCTTTGGAGCATCACTGGGTTTGATCACCTACTTCAGTCATAAGAAGAGGATAAATCAAGTGACCGCAGTGCTGGACAACTATTTGAGTGTGTTGCCCAGATAACACTATTAGAGAAGTGATGCTGGAAGTTTAAATAACTGGTCAAATTAGATTATTTTTGATTAAAGTTCTTTGTGCTATAAGATGCTCAGGCTATGCTAATGATTAGTTCAGAGAAACTGTGTTCCAGGGTTCGGAAGGCTTCATAAGTTTTTCATACACTAAAAGGAGCAGCGATCTGTAGCAAGCCTGAAAACAATTTTCTGGGATATAATTAGATGGTCTGTGATCCTCTGAAAAAGGATGACACACAAGCAGTGGATGCAAGTTGTAAGTTGTTTAAATGGAATGTCAATAACTTACTACAGCAGAGGACGTAGACCTTTAACCTGTAAAACATTATTATTGATGAAGGCTTATCTGTTATCTGCATGATATAGAAATGTAAGCAGACTTATACATAAAGGATTTTAGAAGACAGCTAAGTAAGTCTAAGAAAATACATTTTGGTGATCTCATCTGACAAGTCCTTAAGAGACACTGTTTAAGAGAGCAGTCACTAATGGATAAATGGCAACTTTGTCATCTAACCTTAGTCTGGGCAGTGCCTAGATACGCTTTTATCAAGCTGGAATTGGAACATGTCACTGTTTGAGTCCTACTCCCGCTTTGCTCCTAGTTGATAGTGTTTTGAAAGAGCAGGAAAAAAGGTGAAGGAGATCTTCATTGTTTTTTTCCTCTTCTATCTGTTATTCTCATGCTTTAGTCTAAAACCAGGTAACGTAATTGCATTGTTATTCTACATGGGAGTATAAATCCAACATCAGAGTCAGGGCAGAAAACCAGTGTGCTTTATAAGTAGAAAAAAGTCCTTAAATTACATGAGATACTTATTGTCTTCAAGGCGCCACCTGTCAGCCATTCCCACTTAAGTGCATTGTAAATGTGTTCATGAGGGAAGCAGAAGGCGCAACATTTTGCCTCCCGCAACATTTGCTACTTTTAAACAAGTTAATACATTTTGATTTGTGCAGACCACTTAATGAATTTTTTTTAATTATTATTATGGAGGTGACTAAAGTAGGATCTGATTTTATAGTGGTCCAGTCTTGCATAATTTAATAAACTTTTTTTCTTGACCTATACTGCTCTGTGGTGCTGAAGTTCACCTCATGTGCTATTGTAGCTTCCTTGATTTATTTTGCAACTTGCAAATTTCTCAAGGCTATAGAGAGATCTAATCTTTGCCAGAAATCCCTCAAATTGTCTGGTGTTCTGCTGAACAATTCTTGTAAATGCCAATCGCATTCTATGTGTGATCCTTGCACCCTCAAGTAGATAATGCTGGAAGGACAAGTTTTAGTTTCTTCAGCTACTGGAATTTAGTGGACTGAAAATGTTAATTTAAAAAGATCATATCTTCTAATAATTATCTCTGTGCACTGCTAAGATTTTTATAAAACAGCAGCACTTAGCATTCACTTTGGCCCTGGGCAAATAAAAACAGCAGGTACAATTTAGCAGGAAATCAGAATCTGTTCTTTCTTATGGTTTTTGTAATGGCTCACTGTGTCCATCCCATCAGATTCCAAATTTAATGAATTGGAGTCTCAAGGGTAGGTTACTCTTCTACCTTGTAATCCAAGCAAATGAGTATGTGTGATTCAGTCAAAAGAAACCTCTGAAGAACATCATGTTGTAGTAATTTAAAAGCAAAAAAAAAAAAAGAAGGGAAAAAAATGAGTCAACATTGGTGTTCCTGACACCAAGAAGGGGAGAAACTCTATCACAAGCTTGATTCTCCATTTATCCTTGTGCAAGATTGGCCATACATCCAATCATGTATTCTTTCTTCCTGAGATATGCAAAATTCACCTTGCAAAATAGTGGACATGAATTAGGTGTTTATCCAGAGGTTTTCCTGGTGTGATAGGAGGATAGATGCTGTGTTATTGTAGGACTTCTCACACTAAAGTTTTGACTGATACCTGTAACCTTTTCCCATAGAAGGAGCAGTTCTGACAGTGGTACTGGTACTGTAGTAGGTAGCATTGCCAGCAGGCAAGAGACCAGTAACATTTCCTCTCCTGTAGCTATGCTTCAGTGGGTGCTGATAGAGGGAGGTGGCTTCAGGGTAATAGTTCTGACAGAGTGGAAGAGAAGGAGAAGACAGTCACAGAATCTTCTGCTAGTTTTCACTTCAATCATGAATACCATACAATGTCTCCAAAAGAACCCCACAGGTTTTAAATGTTAAAAGAAAAAAAAGGAGAGAGAAACTGATTTTTGTCTTTCCCCTTTCTCTCCCCTGCACCCTTGGAACTTCACTGCGCAAAAGCTTAAAATGCATTGTAACAACTGGTGATACCATTATACCTTTTAGGGTAGTTAGATACAGTCATCACTGAGCAGCTACTTAGCCTTGATAATCTTTCCTTTGATGGCTAGATTATGACTACATAACTCCACTATGATTAGCGTGTTGTTCAGATTTACATACAGAAGTTCAATGAGATGTCTATTCCCTACTTTGTCTGCTGCTTCCTTTTACCTATCATTATGTTGTGTTTAGAGATTAGGAGGCCTTTTATGTTTCTTGTTACTGATGTTTTAGCTGGTATGAGAAGGTAAAGCACAAATTAAAATCTACTCCTTCTCCCAGCAAGCACTGTCACATTACTCAAAAGATGCATGTGATTTTACATCTTTAGATTCCTTCCACTTCTTATTTTCATACTTTATGTGCAGCTTCAGGGTGCCCTATTTTAGCTAATGAGTTCTGCAGGCAGCATTCAGCACTGAAGATTTACATAAATTGTACTTTGTTGATATTTTGGTAAATGCTAAAGGTTCTGATCCCATCTATGTTTATATCATTATTAGAAGACATAAAAACAACAGGAATAACCTACCTTATTGTTGTTTGTCTAAGTTTTCACTAATTACTATTAATTTGATTAGCACAGCAAATTAAAGCAGAAAAGAGTTAGAGTTTATTCACGGTTAAATTACAGAAATCAGTGAGTTATACAGTATTTGCATTTTAATTAAGTCATGAACATTTAACACTATGTGCTGGAAATACAGATGGATTCTCTGGCTTCACTGAAATTAAATGTTCATCTCATGGTATTTTATTTTTGGTACCTGTCTGTCTGCAAATATCCACAGTGTAAACAAGTGGTTTTGTTACCAATGCAGGTCCATAACATGCCAAAATTAACAGACAATTATTTCCTATAGGTCATCAATACAGTCCTAAATACACACTACAGGTAATGCAACAATTTGGTTTTATTTTCATGAAATAAACTTTAAAATATTCTTTGATTCTTGGCCGTTCAGCTTACAGGCTAGGTATTGAGACAACCTTAGATTCGCAACACTCTAGTGCATGAAGTGTTGTTAAACTGTGGACCAGCCAAGCTCTCAGCTTAGGGTCTGCGCAATGTAAATTGTAAATAATAGTGTTCTTGCATTTGGTCTCCATTCTAAAATTCACTACAAAATTCTTCATAGTCTGTCTTTATATATATGTAGGGAAAGTTAAGAATGTCTCAGGTTAATTCACAGTAACCAGTCAGCACTGCAGAGAGAAAAGGTCTTTAGCCAGACCAGCAGCCCTCTCTGAGCTTGATACGTCCAACCAAAGGCATTTCAAGACCAAACGGAATGTAGTGGCCTGCAGTCTTCCTTCAAAATAACTCCCTTGATTTGTTTGCTTTTGATGGATATCAGGAGGATGTAATACCACTCACTTTCTTCTGTACAACAGCTAGGATGAATTATTTCCACTGAAAGGAAGGGGGATATGCATGTTTCATTATCTCCTCAACACAAGCGAAATCTAACCTGTAATCTTTCATTTCCAAAACATACTTAGATATTAGTGATATTTCAGGTGAGAAGAATGCTCTTACCCATTGAATTCTGTTAAATTCAATGCTAGAACAGGCAAGAAAGAGCTTCACCTAGGTCCATTTTACCAGGTAATTGTCCTAAAATATTTTTTTATTGGTCAAGGAATATGTCTTGTTATCCCATGAAGACTGGAAAAGAGAGGTTGGGGGAGTTAAAACGTTCTCTAGGCAGGTATTTGGCAGTCTCTTCTGATGGAAGAGGAGATCTTGATCCGATCTGCAGCCCCTGAATTGGCTACCAATCTGACACTGTTTTGTTATTCACACAGGCTGAAGCTGAGACAATGGCCCCTAGAGAAACCTGAGCCTTTCTGTCACCCTAATGAGAAAAGGTATGTCCTGAAGACATATGACTTTCAGCTTCTCTCTTTGTCGCTACTTGATGAGTCTGGAAGGTTGATGAGTCTGGACTTGTGAGTAGGTACCACAAGATGCAGGGTTAGGCAACAATGTGCTTCACCCAAGTTAAAGAATTATCATCAGATTACACGAACAGTAAAGAATGTGCCAGGGCATTTTGCTGTACAGCTCTTATTTATGCTATGGAAACTGCGTGACTAAATTTGTGTGCTCAGCAATGAAATTCTGTCCCTTAAATGAACATATTAGAGAAATAAGGATTCAATTCAGAGTCTGAATGAAGTTTTTTGCAAGCTTATGGTGCAGTGATTGCCTTCTCCACTCTATAGGAGAACTACTTAACGTCAAACATATAGAAAAGTGTAAACTGTAAAAGTATTGAATGTTATACAGCTTCAGTCCAAGCTCTGTCTCCCCTTGCTGATGTTCTCATTGGTATGTAACCTGCGCAACATACAGACTGTTGGCTTTAAAAGAGTTGAATAGAATAAATGTCAACACTAAATAAATCGTATTGCCAACAAGCTGCCAGGAAACATTTTTGACGCTTCTGGTAATGTTCAAAACAGTTACTGCACAATGATGAATCATACCTTATATTGCACACATGTTGACCATAAACATTTATCAGACTTCTGGCAATTTCCACAGTGTGTAAGAGACACTATAGTTTGTTGAAGGGAACGTTTCTCTTCAATACAGTAGGTAGATTTCTTTAAAGTAGAAGCAAAACATATTTAATCAGTGTTAGGTGGTTTTGCCAGAGATAAAGGCAAGATGGATCTCTTTCTGAGGAAGTATACAAATATATATGCATCAATTTTACTGTGTTCAGACAATCTTCTTCTATTTTGTACTTACTATTTTTTTAATAAATCTTTGATTTTATATTTTATGATCAATCAAGTCATAAGTTTTCCATGGTATCAGTGCCATGATGGCATGAATTCCTGCAGGACTTATTTATGAAACTTTGAAATTGATGAAGTCTTGATTATGGTTTAATTGGGCACAGACACAGGTTATAGTGTCTACTGTTATGGCAGATACATGCTTCAGTCTTAAATTTTAAAACCTCTGTATTGAACCCACCACACAAAGGCCACAGTAACCAGAACCAGGTATATTGTTGTATGTTGTGTATTGTATGTAGAACTAAGCATGTTGCACAGGTGACTATATCAACGGTTTAACTGGAGAAAGATGATATGTATCAGCCTGAAAAAAAAAAAAAAAAGACTTCAAGTGAGGACCATTCTTCTCTTCCATTCCTCTACAACATATGCAAAATGGGTTCTGAACTATACTATGGAAAACTAAATGATGGTGTAAATGAGCTTTGCTACATTTTAGTGTTGTAAACCTCTACAGTTTTGTCCTCCAAGTTCTGATGTGTGCCAGGCACATAATGTTATGCTACTGGTGGAAACTGAGAAAGCAACTTGGTGGTCTATAACAGAAAATAAACTTTTATCTATTTTTGTACCCAGCATCATTCCCTAAAAGTCAGGTCATTCTTTCATTTAGACCATGCCATCTGATCTGATGTTTGCTGTAATATTGCTATGATGGATCAAGAGTGGGGATAATTCAAAGGCATTTGAGGGCAAAGTGAAACTAGTAGTCTGTATTTTGCCCACTATGAGAAGAATGTTGACTATTGGACTAGTGGACTATGTACACACTATCTTTTGTTTTGATTGGAGCAGTGGGTTAAAGTTACTTTTTCCTTTAAACATGTTTTTTTTTTCTGTGTTTATATTCTGTTTAAAGAATATAAAATATAAAGGATCTAAGAACTGAATTATGTCAGAGAAAAGTCCCAACATGGCCTGGTCATACAATAAAAAATAATAATTGCGCACACTTTTATTTTGGACAGAAATCAGAGAGTTTTGGCATACTTCACTGGCAGGTTTAAAGTGTTACATTATAATACACGATCATCAGTTCAGTTATTAATCAAAAATTACTACCTGGTGACTTAGTTATGCAACAGTTTGCATTCTTTTAAATATTGTTCTGAGAATTTATCCCTCTTGTAGAAATAAAGGCCAATTTTAGGCATCAGAAATAGAACTTTTAAGACAGATAAGAGTTTTTTTATTGTTTTTCAGTAACTGCTAATTTATTTCTTTTTTCTTTTTTTTTTTTTGCTTTCATAGTGCTTTGAGCTGTTATAGAGAAGTCTTTTTTAATGAGGTATGTTCTTGCAATAAGAGCAGAAAATTTCAGGAAATAAAATGAAAATGAGATCTCATAAAGCATTAGTACTTAAAATAAAAAAAAAAAAACACCCAAACAAGAGTCCGTTATCTAGTTACTAACCGGCTTTTCAATTATCTATGAAGTCAGAGCATCCTTTATTACAGTATTTATAAAAAAAAATTAATCACTCTGGAACCCATCCTGTATACTCGATTCTCTGACATAGAGCAATACAGTTTCTCACAGCAGTGTGACCATATATTAAAAGCCCTTAAGCTCAAAATAACTTTTGCGTTCTGCAAAAGGAGCTTCTCACAGTGGTAAGGTAAATTACCATGTTCCCTTACTGTTTTTCTATTCCAGTAACTAGAGAAAAGAATGATTTAGTAATGGCTCTGGTAATAAGCCAAAATGCATTTTAGAAAGGTACAAAAATGCACGCTAGGATTTGCCTGCCACAGCTGAAAAGTGTAAGCTAATGAAACCTAAAGTGATTCAGTGTGGAAAGAGCTCTTGCACTTCCTCTTCAGCAGGATGAAAGAGGGAAGAGAGAAGGCTGTATTTTAGGAGCGACATTTTGCATGTCTTCAAGGGTTTCATCTTCCATAGGAAGGGTTTTTCCACACCTTTGTAGTTTTTAAGTTATTTCATTTATTACAACAGACAGACTGAATATACACAGGAAAGAATAAGTCATGCCACAAAGGGCTTACAAGCTAAAAAGCATGAGATGAAAGGCAAAGTGAAATAACTATTTTCTGTTCTTGCAGATGAGGAAATAAGGTCCAGAGAAATTAAGAAGAAGCCTTACAAATTAATTAGATAAAATCATCATATATGACAGTTAAACTGATTTCAGTGGAAATTAAGCACTTCTGAAAATGCCTGCTGAATGCTTTCCTGTGCCCAAAGGAAATCGCCAATTGCTTTGCCAGGACTATATACAGGAAATACACAGGTTGGCATAGAGAACTATCAAAAGAGTCAAGATTTGTAATACATGCCACAAAACTCACACGCACAGTTACTTAAAAAGACTAGGATGATTGTTAATCACGTTCAATTCAATCCCTAGCTGCATAAGGAATGCAGGCCAGAAGTCTTTGTAAGGACATTTATAGACATTCTGAAAAAATAGTACAGAACATAAGAATTAGCTTTGCAAATAACTTCTAAAGTGGGGTTTCAGTTATCATCAAGACTGTGTGTTAGATGATCTTGTGCAGCCTGAAAACAGCATTCTGAATTTCACCTTTATTCAGAGTCTTAAACACCACTTGAAACTTAAGGTTTCTTTGTTTCTTTTTTCTTGTTTTGCTTCTTCATAACTCTGGTGTTAATTCAGTATATCCTAGCTGTGTTCACAACCTATATTTGGTTGCTCAGTAAATGCTTCTTTGTTGCTTTATTTTATTAAGTAATCTTCCTTTTACATCAAAAAGTAGTTCATGAGTGAGTTGCCATGGTGATTTTAGGTGACTGGAAAATTACAAGATACAATGTGGTGTGCCTGTAAAGCTACAAATATAATAACAGAACCAAAGCTGATTTTTTGGGGGGAGGGGCCACAATGTGCTAACAAGGTAACTACATGGATATCTAGGTGAAACTGAAAGAGAAACTTGTTCTTTAGCATGCCGAGCTTCTTTGAGAAAGCTACTTGGATTGGATTTCAGGATCAAAATAATGTATGTGTCAGAGCCCAATACTCTCTGACCAAGCTCTTTTAGATATCTCACATGTCACAAGTAGAGGTGTGATGTTTAATGTAAAATTTACTTATTTGAAGATATTTGTTGTTACATGGAATTCCTGATTTAGTGGAGTTTTACAAGCTGAACTGAAAACACATAATAAATTTAAGTTACACTTGGCAAAATACAGCTATTGCAATACACAGTTGAATCACAATACCAATGTGACTCCCATTGCCAGTGTCTATAACTCTATAACATGCTCATTGTCATTACACTAGTTGTCCCCAGTTGCCAGGAAGGAATATGTTGATTGAAGCCATTTTAAGTCCATTGTTCTCTTTGAAATTCTTTTGTTAGTTGTTCAGTTCTCACATGATATGTTGGGTTGAGACACATATTCACTCCCCCCATAGTGGTCTGGCACTCACACTCCTCTAATGAACTCGGGGAGAAACATTTATGTCGCCAGTTGATCCACTCAACTGTTGATAGCTGTTTATCTAAAACGTAGGTCACCCTCCAGTCCCCTTTGTTGAGATAAAGTTGTCTTCTTTGCAATGGTTGTGGTCATCACAGCCTGCAATATTTTCTGAGCTTCATGGGCACATCACCCTTGCTCATCTCCTCTGAACCTTTTTCCATTCTAATGGCTTATTGTTCAGTGACAGTATGAAGAGTATGTGCAGAAATATAGAAAAACGTCATATGTGATGAGGGGATCAGCAACACTGAGAGCAATGTGAAGAAAGTAAAATTGACAGTGTGGACAAACCCATAAATAATAAAGCAAATGTTGCAGACTGGGTGCTAACAACCAACATAACTTACTTTTTTAAAGGGCTGTATCACAGCATTTCATTTGTAGACACGCTGTTGTCCTGTCTCTAATAAACAGTGCTGACAAGCTAATATTTCTTTTGTGGGGCCTTAACTTTAACTGTTGTGTTAATATAGGAATATTGTTTGGAATAGGACTCTGGGTCTTCCTCAGAGCATAACCTCTGAGAGCATAACACCCACAGAGTGAGGGTGGGGGAAGTAATCCCTTTTGTGCTTCTGAAGAGCTGCTTTTGGCATACTCTCTCATGTCATACTGAGCTATCTGGGGAACTTCATGTACAAAAAAAATCCTTTAAAATATAACCATGGAGCAATGTGAAAAAAAAAAAAATCAGGCAAAAGAAAGCAAAAAACTATTGTTGATACCAAATTACTGCCTAATTATATGTTTTTAAATATTAGTTTGCAGTATGAACTATACAACTGAAATAGCTTTGTGTTTGTGTGACCCAAGCAGTTTTTCAGAGGCCCAGGCTATGACCAGCAGTTTCTCCCTTTTATCCTGTACTGAGAAAATTACCTTCAGTAGCATCAGGTTCTCAGGTCAGGGCTGCTAACCTCTTAAAAGTCTTATTGTCTGTGTATGGCTTGTATCACTTGTGTGCTGTTACAAAGTATTTTCCTTTTGATAAGCCTGTCTTTTATTGACAGCATATTTTCTTCATCAAAAATGCCGGTTTTTTGAATTTCAAATGATTATATTTTATGAAAAATATTGTAATTTTACTCAGTTGTTCCACTGGGTTCTGTTGAATGGAAAGGCTTCTTAGATAACAATAAAAGCAATTACAACGTAGTAGATTATATTTTTTCAGGCTGCATCTTAAAGCTTTAATTTTCCTTTGGTCTTCATCCCAAACTCCATTTTCTAATAACTTTCACCATAGGAAGAAAAGAGCTTTAAGATCTGACCTTAGCAGCAGGAATGAGTGCTAATCAGCTATAAATTAGTTCTAGTCATTCACAGACATTTAGAGTAGGCTCATTACATGGAAAGTAATCATGAAAAAGCTAGTCTTCTTGCAGAATTTAATTGCACTAGCAGAAACTAGTAGGGATGATAGGCCAGAAAAGGCTGAGAGAGTCTACTGTAGAAAGTATTAGGGTATTTTTGCTCCTTTTAAGATTTTAAGATCTGACTGTCTAAGATGCCAAACTAGAGATTTAGGGTTTAGGGTGCATGATTTTTCTGAAAGAGCCCATCACTAAAAGCTTACTGTTTCTCGTGGTGGATTTTCAGACTTCAGAGACACCACCATAAATGACCTCTAAACAGTTTTGACTGACTGTATTTTATGCTTCAGTATGCATTTTGTGAAATCCTGTACAGTTCCTTCAAAATACAAGATCCTCCTTTTAACAGAAGGGAAAATGATGTTGGGTTTCCATGATTTTAGTGATAGTTTTTAACAGGACTTTCAATTTTTATTCATAAGGAACAAATCAAAGAAATCTCCTTTAAACCTAATTAAATATACTTTTCATCTGATCTAAGACGTGAAACACTAACTTCAGACCTTTTAATACCTTTTTAGTACTTCATGCTTTTACATTAGAGTTTTAGCTACTCTGAAATCAAAAAAGGTGCAGAATTTTAAGTTAAAAATATTCCAATCTTCTTTTTGGTTAAAACAATATATTTTAATACTCAGCATGGCGGAAAATTGTGACATTTTGTTCAAATATGCATCATAGAAATACGCTTTAAAATACTAATTGTGTATGCATCAAAGTATAGTTTTCCACTATTGACAGAGAGTCATGTCAATGTATCTAGTTATAAATATGAATGATACTCGTATACCAAAAAATGTCATTTGGCCTCATCCAGTTTCGGCCTCTGCAGTACAAAAAAGGTAGTGACACACCAGACTAATTTACAAGAGGACTTTGAAGATTGCTGGGGGGCTGGAGCACTGAGTTTACAAGTGGAAGCTGAGAAAACATGGCTTGTTCAGTCTGGAGAAAAGACCCTGAAAGAGAGGTTTTATAAAGCTACATAATGGGAAAATGTAGAGATGACGAAGACCAGACCTTTCTTGGAGAAGTACACTGGAAGGATAAAATGTAAACAACACAGGTTGCAATAGTATGAAGTCAATTATCATCTTTTTCTCTGTGAGGGTAACACAACATCAGAGCAGGCTCACAGGGACGTGCTAGAATCTCCCTGGAGGTGTTACAACCTCAGATGGACAAAACCTGAGCAACATTATCTCACTGGACTTTCACTGCACAGGAGGTTGAGAAAAATGACTTCAAGAGGTCACTTCCAGCCTTTGTTGCTGTGGGTCCAGGTTTCTGCTTAATGAGGGTTTCTAAAGAGTTTTGCAAACATTTGTAACCTAATCTGGTGAATTATTACAGTTCTACATACGAAAGTATTTTGTCTCTTTTATTATATGACTTGCAAACCCTCCCCAGGAACTGTTTAAATAAAGTATATTGTAAAGTGTATCAGTGTGTGGTTGTGTATCTCACCTGGAGTACTGCATCCAGCTCTGGAGTCCCCAACATAAGAAGGACATGGACCTGCTGGAGTGTGTCCAGAGGAGAGCTGTGAGGATGGTCCGAGGGCTGGAGCACCTCTCTTATGAGGAGAGGCTGAAAGAGTTGGTTGGGGCTGTTCAGCCTGGAGAAGAGAAGGCTCCGCGGAGATCTTATTGCGGCCTTCCAGTACCTAAAGGGGGCTACAGGAGAGCAGGGGAAGGACTTTTTACTAGGGCATGTAGTGATAGGACGAGGGGGAATGGCTTTAAACTGGAAGAGGGCAGGTTTACATTAAACATTAGGAAGAAATTTTTTACTTTGAGGGTGGTAAGGCACTGGAACAGGTTGCCCAGAGAGGTTGTTGAGGTCCCATCCCTGGAGGTGTGTAAAGCCAGGCTGGATGTGCCCTTGGGCAACCTGGTCTAGTGGGAGGTGTCCCTGCCTACGGTAGGGGGGTTGGAACTCGATGATCTGCAAGGTCCCTTCCAACCTAAACTATTCTATGATTCTATGATTCTATGGTCTATCTATCTATCTATCTGTCTGTCTGTCTGTCTGTCTGTTTATCTACACAATTATACATACATTTCATGTTCTGGGCCTATGCATTGTGACTATTGTGACTATTAAGCAAAGTTGTCCTTTTGTCATTGCAGTAACTGATAACACTATTTACTTTCTCTAGTTAACAAAAAGAAGAAAAGAATTGGAATAGCATCCTAGTTCAGTCCATATGCTTATACATTCTTAGCTTTGGTTTGCAGTACGTAAGCTTTCTGACTGACAGATAATTAAGCCATGAGAATCTCAGGTATAATGATTCAGAAAAGGTATTTTGGGCTTCTAATGGGAATTGTTATATTTCATTGTTAACATATGTAAATGAAAATTCTTGTGGTGTAGCATGCAGCATATTTCCTCCTTAGGCTCAGAGGCTACATGGACAAGTCGTTTTAATATGCAAGCTACCATTCCAGCATATGTCAACCATAGAAATAAAAATCAATATATTATTTCAAATAGCCTGATTCCTAGTAACTTACAAACGGCTCAACAATTCATCGCTGACTGAAGAGGCATATCTGAGTGATATCGGTATCAGTAATATTAGAAAAACTTAATGTGCCAATAGAAAATCATTAGGTCAATGAATATGTATATACATTTCAAAAAGAAATAAAATATTATTTCTATGACTAATATGGTGCTACTTTGGCGAGTAGTATCCACGTGTGGATCTGTCAGATACTGAATGTAAAAATAACTTACTAGAGGGTTTTTTTCTTGATAAAAGATAAGTAGTAAATTAAAAAAAAAATCTATTAATGTGCTACTACGTATTTAGTTTGGAACAATAATTTCAGAGTTAAAGGCAAATTACAGCATAATTTTACCTCTATGAGAGTTCACACAAGCAAGACAAAAAGTTTCTTTTTGCAGGGGAAAGTAAAACTAAATTTCATCTACATTTCCTTCATTACCAAAGCACCAAGTGACTTCATTTTCAGCACAATTCTTTAACCTAGAAGTTTCCTTCAGTGCTAGCTTTCCTGTGAATTATATATGGCCACACAAGCAGCGTCATGAGACTAATCTCTGAAAAGCTATTGTCACTTCTATACTGAACAAGTTCCAAGCAGTTTAGAGAAGAGGTTTCTTCTTAATCCAAATTTCTCAGCCTAGGCTCTGGAGTTGACACAACAGTACTGTTTAAAATTATCAGTAATCTACTAAAAGATAAAGAGGTCCTTAATTTTGAAATTTTGCACCAAGTACTGGAGTTAGTGTTGCAACTCCCACTTCCTGCTAGGCATCCTTGTTATAGGTAGCTAATAGCTTTCTGAATGTTACTTACCTTCATTAAGTAAAAGTAATTTACAATCACTTTTTGTGGCTGACGTGATGGGTGTGTCAAGGCCACCATGTGGTCCATTTGGGACTGCATTAAGAAATTAAAATGAAGACTTCCATAGGAAGCATCACAGGAATTGTCTGTGAGTCTCATTGTTCTCCAAGAGCTTTGTGTCATGCCTGATGGCTTTGAGGCAAAAAAATGAGGTATAATTTTTCATATATTAAGGCCAGCTCTGTGTTTTAACATTTAAACCCCATTGCTTTACATGTTACATCTATTTGTTATGCTCTCAGTCAAATGACACTGGATTAATTTAAAAAACAGTTTGGCAGACCAAGCCTCAAAAATCACTGAACTCAACATGTCTTTCAAACAGATCTTTGCAGTCATCTTCGGGATGTGCTGCAAAAGACAGAAAAGAACTTCCAGGCTCCTTGTTCTTTCCCTGGGGAAGGATAGACTGTTTTTATTTTAGAACTGCAGTCTGACTTCCAAAAGAAACTCTTGGGAATTTTTTTTTTTTGCCTCAATATTTTCGTTATACTTAAACATAGTGACCATGACGTTTTCCTCACTTAAAATACAAGCAAACAAATAACAACCAGTTGTTATTAAAAAAAGACACCTTAGCAAAGAAAAGTGTTTAATAGCAGAGCCAGGGTTTAAAAAATATGACACAATGCTAGCAGAACTCTACCCTTTTGGGCTCCCTTTATGGCGTCAGATATTTCAAGAACATGGCAGTTGATTTAGCCCCTGTGAATGGAGCACAGACAGAACATATGTGTTTTCACCTCAGAAAAAAATGTAGCTGCCTTATATATAAATGTTTGTATGAAAGATCTTTGGATACAGCCCCATATACATATGTACTGCCATACATACTCATTGTAGTTACTTTATTTTCTTGTTTATTTTCAAATTATCAGAACAGACACATATGTCATATGGAATAACACATGGGTTTTGTGTACAGAATATACTGTATGCTGTTGTTTTCAAGTCCCTTTTCAAGAACCTTCCACTGTGTTTTTTGATGAGAAAATAGAGATGAAAGTATTACTTGCAAGGTCATTGAGATGCTGTCAGGTCATACTAAAAAAGGCAGTGGTCACTGCATGTTACTGAGTGTGTAGTATGAATGTGATAGTAGGATGAAATTAAGAATGTAAAAATGGAAGCTGAAGAACAGAGTTCCTAATTATGAAATATAATTTTCTGAGACCAAAGCTTCCTACAGCAAGAGTCAAGTAGGAGCTGTCTTGGCTTTGTAATAGAGGTTGACTAAGCAGAGTTTAATTCAGAGTCTTTGGGATGCAGTGGCCTCTGCAAAAAAGAAGAAGAAAAGTGATTTCTACATCTTTATGCTTTCTCTTCTTCCTCCACACCACGTATATATAGCTATAAAAGGTGGCAGAATCCATACAGTATAGACTTCATGGTATCTGTACATCATCTTCCCTTCAGCTACCACCAACTGATCAACATGAGTCCTGTTTGCAGTAAATTTCTTTTTTTTAAAACAGAATAACTGAATTCTCCTCTTGGTACTCACTGGCAGTCAGCTGAGGCCAAGGGCTCATGAATCCACCTAAAAGTAGACTGAACAAAATACTGATATATAGACACCAGAGATAATTTGGCAAAGATTATGTGACCAAGTGGATCACTTTCACTGCCAAATTTTCTGATTGTTATTAGAGTCAAAATACTTGATTTTATTTCACCCTTTAAGGAATGCATTTCGCTTTTGAGTTGGTTCTTCGTCCAGCACAAAAAACCCTGTCATGACAAGGAGAGGGAAAGTATAGTCTAGGAACACAAAATCAAATATTTTCTTGTCTTATTAAATAAAGGAATTTTCAAAATATTGTATTTTGAATGCAACCTTTTAAGTTAATTCTTGGTGATTAGAGCTTTCCTCTAAGCAAAGCAAGGATATCTCCCCTGGTCCTTTCCTATAATAACTGTTTCTCATTACTTATATTTCAAAATCTTTTTTTTTTTTTTGTAAACTTTGTAATTGTGACTCTGATTTGAGCTATCCTCCCACGATTGATCCATCCACAAATGAAGTATTTTTGTACCTTTCACTTTTTCATTTTTTCTTTTTCAGTTTTAAGAAATAACCCACCTATAATTTGGCATACCCGCATGCAGAGTTATTTCCGACTGTTTCTCAGTGGCTATTCTTGTTATCCATCATGCCTTATCAAATAAAAGGACCACAGTTCCCACCAGAAAGCCGGTACATTTCAGTAGGCCAGATGCCAGAGTCTGATTATTTACAAAGATGTTTTAATCACCAGCTGTACTAGTACAGCCTACTCCTTTTAGTACTATACCACAAATTACCCATATGGTTTCTGCACAAGTTCTTTCCTGTTCATGGTGCTTACACATCAGATATTTAAACAGTAATCAGGTGAGTAAAAGAGATGCATAGTTAGTATAATAAGTGTGAAGATCTAACATAAAGATAATAAGCTGTCCAGTTTTATGCCTCTGCAGGTGGGTTTCCTCTACTTGTGCCTTTTGATGAGGTCTTGGAATTGGTGGGTCACAGGTGGGGTTTTTTTTTTGTTTTTCTCATTCTCTCCAGGATACCTCTGTCTATGTACCTCACTCATATATTTTCCTGTTATTATATATAGTTTATTTATTCTTTTCTTACTTCACATTACACTTACATTATCAAAGATGCCCTCTTGCTGTGTTATTTTTTTGTTGTTTTTTCCAGGCGCTCACACTGAAATGTTAGTTGCCTCCTATTACTAGTCTAGTAAGAAAATGATAGCAGGGGTATAAAATTATGTCAAAAAGCAGCATGTGGAATTCAAGGTTTTTTTCTATAAAAGAACTAGTCACAGGGTAGTAGTAACACAAAGTTACCCTTTTATCCCATTTAAACATGGAGTAAACCTGCTGATAATTCAGGACTGTAAGAGAATCTGGAGTTAGCTGAGAATTATTCCAAAATAGATATCCTTTTTTTTATTGCTTGTCATTGTAATATGATCTATGTATACACGCATTTACAGACTATTGCTCATGTTCTGAACTGTTCACAAGACCAAAAGTGTTCTTTCCTTGGTGTAGAAATGAGGCTCATTCTCCAAGGACACCCAAAGCACTCAGCTACGTCTTGGAGAATCCCCATCATAAAAATTATACATCATGATTCAACTCTTTATTTACAGCATGTCTTAACCTTGACAATTGCATAAAACTTCACCCAAGCTGGATGATCATGATGTCGGATACCTATTTTATCAAATATCCCCTTATTCCCCCTTCTCCTTCATTGACTTTGGTGTCCTCAGGGCTGTTTCTCTCAATTTTCACTCCTTTCTCCCATACCTGCTGTAAAGCACTTTTTACCCTTTCTTAAACATGTTTTTGTAGAGGCACCACCAGTGTGGCTGGTGGGCTCAGCTGTGTCCTGTGGTAGGTCTGGTTTGGAGCCAACTAGAACCATCTGTGTCTGGCATAGGCAGCCCCTGATCTCTCCTCACAGAGGCCACCCCTGCAGACCCCTGCTGCCAACACCCTGGTACCTACACCCAACAGATTAACTGGCCATGTTGAAGAAAAATGGTTGAAACTTGACTGTTCTACTTTTTAAAGATAGGGATATTGTAATAACCTTCATTTTTTATCTAAGGATGCTATAGCATACTTTTAGGAACATGGCGGTATTGTTTTCAGCATTGCTAGTGACTAGGATAGCTAAAACACTAAAATACCAGACAGCAGGTAAGTAGCATTGTTCACTTTGCAGTGTCTAGACTTTTGGAAAACCCAGAAAATTAATTAAGTCAACACTCCACCCACCTATCACCAAAAGGTTTCACTGACTGCCAGAAAGTTTTTAAAAGGCTTGAAACTGTTTTCCCTTTTACATACATGTATATGTGCACACTTAAACACGCTAAAGAATTGGTAGCTATAAGCACCTGCAAAAAAAAAGAAAAAAGAATTTTACATAACATTTCTTACATAAAGGTCTTTAATACCAAAGATTCATAGGAAATAGCCCTGTGACATCTGAGACAAAAGTACAGTTCTTACTCGTCAGGACTATCTCAAATGAGACATGCCTTAGATGGTTTGGTTTTTTTGTTTGTTTGTTTGTTTTTTTTAACATAGATATGATCTAAGTGTCTGAGGACCTTGTTCTTACTTTGAAGAAAAAATTTGTAGCAGGTATAATTTTTATATTGTTATACATGGCTAGTGAATTTGAGAAAAATATGAAAACATTATTCTTGTTTGATTTCATAAGTCTTAGAAATGGGAAAATTTATAATTTTATTTTCTGATCCTTCCCCATGAATGAGTTCCAGATGTCTACTGATAATCTAAGGAGTGTGGACTCTGCGAGTCCCTTCCAAAAAAAGTTATATGACCAAGCTATGCCACGTGAGAAAGGAAGGCATATTCACATTACATTTACTTTCAAGATCTTTCTAAATAGTTTATTTTCATTCTAATTTCAGCCTGAATAATGCAAAACCCATAGATATATTGACTTAAGGCAGCACACTAAAATTCGGTCAGTTGTTTTGTACCACTCAGCATCTGGGAAAGGGGAAGAAACATATGGAGAGAAATAATTAATAGCTTCTCTTAGACATTAATATCCTCTTCCTCTAGTGAGGCCAAACTCATCCATCAACCAAAGCTTAGCGTATGGGACTCTGACTCCAGCAATTCCCTTTCATTTGATGTAATGGGAATCAGCTCCTAAGAATCCATGTTTTTCCTTAACACCCAGAACTGTGATGGGAATGTCTTAATGTGGACAACAAGAAACAGAAAGTTCTTCCTGCATCCTATGTCTCTCTGCTAGCACACAAAAAGTGTAGCATCTTCGGTTCCTTGGGCCCAGTATTTTGCTAGTTTGAGAGCAGAGCCTGGGATTTCTCTCCACATGTCCTCACTGAACACTCAAGATAGAAATTATTAAACAGTGGGAAAACACTGACAAAATCTGACCCTGTAAAGCTTTTATACTCCAATCATCTTGAAATGAAAATAGTTCAATTTTCTTAATAAAAGGTCAGATTCTGATATCCTTGTGAGTGTTATATACCTGCTTGACTCTACAGGGAACAATTTTTATTTTATATTTATTTTTATTGCAGTGATTTTAATCAGTGATTATCTTCTATATTGTTTGATGAATGACAGTGAGCCCTTATAAACAGAGAAATTTTTGAAAGCCTAAATATGTGCAACAAGTTTACATTTGATCAAAGACTATATTCATAATTGCATATCAAGAAGCAGGTGACTGCATGGTCCCTTGGGTTCAGTCAGGGCATAAGGAGATAAGTACTCTCTTAATACTCCCTAGGAGATAAGTTAGTAAAAGAGAAAGTCAGGGGAGCCAAATACACAGCGTATAAAACTGTATCTGTTTATCCATTTGCCTTATTTTTCTTCTCCATCCAGAGATTAAGGCATATGCACATGCTACATTAAGCATCCTAGAGGAACAATTGCAAGTAGCTATCTTTTTTCAAGCATTATCGATTTCCTTTTCTAATTACCAAAATAATTAAGAATTTTTGACAGTTATATTCTGAATTAATGTCAAAGAAATGAGCTGTAACGCATAGAGCGCTCTGTTCCATTGCCTAAAACATGCTTTGGGAAAATTATTTGTATTATGCTTATGCTCATTTCTGCAAGTAACACAAGTTCGACTGGGTGCAGTGATAATTAAAAAGTGAACAAACTTACCTATTTGGCTCATCTGAGAAGCAAAGCAACTCTGAATTGCCCAACTTAAAAATGGGTATACTCCATTTACTACCACAGGATGTTGACTAGGCACTGCATGCCCATATAGTGATAGCAGGAGTACTCTCAATGTAAACCATGTTTCTGAAGAAGGATTAAACACATTGTGGGAGATAAGCCAGTGAGAAATGGAATAGATTATTGCTTAGGGTTTTTTTTTTTAGAATTATTTTTTACAGTTAAAAAATTAGATTTTGCTTTAAAGAAGACAGTGGCAGTTTGCAATCTCCATCTAAGGTTTTGCCCTTCCTTTGATGGCAAAAACTTAGAAATAAAACCAATTTCTGTGGCAATTTGTTTGCCATGGCCTTGAGATCTGAATGGAATGTACTTCCCCGTCAGATGCTGAAGGCAGTTATCAAGACTAGTCCTTTTGGTGATGTTGGGACTGGAAGGGAATCAGAGTCCTCTGTTGGAAGATCCGTATGTTTCTGTCATAAGTCCTCCTCAGTTGCCCAGGAACATTCTCCTTTTATTTCCCTTGCTGAAGTGAAAGGGGAAATTTACCAAGTCTGCAACTGTTTATCCTTCTGAATGTCAAAAAGGAAGCTTATAAAATGATTTTTTTTAAATTAGAATTGTTAGCTACTAATCACATGAGCATCAGTAAGTACCTTCAAATGAAGACAAGCTGCCAGCTACCGAAAAGAAAATCATATTTTAGTGGAGAAACGTTGCAAACTAAGACAGACATATTTTTGATATTTGCTGCTTCATAGTTGAAAGGAATTAATGAAGCTGACTTCATGGCCCTTGAAGTTCAGGAATGTCAGTGAGTGTGTTGTCTTCTGACAGAATAAAAATTTAAGTTTCGCTGGAGACATTAATGCTTCATGTTTTCAGCAATAGTATCATATTCATAGAGAACAAAATGTTCTTTACACAGCTATATACAGACTGGGTATAGAAACAGAAGTCTGGAAAAATACCTGCAACACAAAACATAACAGGCAAGGTTCAGCCAACTGGTTTTACTGGAGGAAAGTATGAATGTTTCTGTGGAAAAGTTACTAAAAAATATTGTCCAAATACTTCAGGCTGAGGAATAATAGCAATCTATTTTCTCAAAAGGTCATACCACATTGGCAGAGTAAAATAATTTTGGAACATGGAATCAAAGATTTTGCTGAATAACATATTTCATTAATGTATAAATTATTATACTGACTTAGCACTCATTTGCACTGAACGTCCATTAAGATATATTTATGCCTTTGCCTACACCACACTTCCAAGTTAGTAAAGACAGAATTACATCCAGGATTTTTGCCTACATAATTCCTAGGATTTTGGCCATATAGTTGTGTCTGCCTTTGACTGTTATACTTAATACTGACCTCAAGGATAAGCACAAGAATGTCTTTGTACTACACTGTTTCTTCCAGAGGGGAAAAAAGGATATTTTAGACCCCAAAATGTAGACTCTGGAGGAACTAATCACTTAAATCCACCTCAATCCAACTTATTACTTGTAAGAATTAATATTGCTGTTAGAGCTTACAGAGGCCTTCTTATTATACACATTAATTTTAGCAGAAATATGTTATCATAATTTTCCTAGCATAAATATACTTCTACAGCTTCTAGTTAAATTAAATTGTTTCACATTAAATCCATCAGCATCATTTTTCTGTTCAGAATTAAAATGAAAGCTGGGTGACTTCTGGATGGGAGGTTTGGTGTTGGAGGTAGAGTTTTTTTAGTTTTTGCCATTTTTTTGAAATGTATAATTTTATTGGGAAAATGTTATCATTTGTAAACTCCTTGAGCCTGGCTTTTCAGCAACTCAGTATCCATTTACATTCTGAGAGACTATCATTACATTGAAAAAAACCCACACAGCCTTCTTGCATTTCAGAGGATAAATTGCAGAGCTAATTTTTAATGAAATATGAAAGAAGTGCAGAAGTATGATTTACCTTCCAACTTGTCAATAGCTGAATTATAAGAAAAGAGGATGCAAAACAGATATTTATACACTCTGTTTTACTGGGATATAATTCAAACATTGTGAGGACTTTTTTGTTTGGAAAACATAATAATCATTTCACAAAATGGTTGGATTGTAGATTACAGCCTTTTCGGAAGAGCATTATGTTGATGGATAAATAGTATCCACCCAGCACATATCTTGGTGGACTAATTTCAAATGAAGATGGACTTATATTCTTTGACTAACCTGTAAGGCTTGCATTGCAATTTCAGAGACAAAACAAAAGCAAAAAAAATCATCCCCATCCTCCAAACCCCCAAATCAAAACCAAGCCAAAACAAAAAAAAAGGTCTTCCAAGAACCAACACTGTAAGCAGTAGGTGGCTTATTTTTCTCATGCTACTAGATAAATTTAGAAATTTAAATTTAATCTAAAAACTAACGTTTGATTGATAACTTCCAGTAAAAAAAATGATCGGGAACAGTTGCCACTGCAAGCAGAAGAATTTAAAAACAACAAGCAAGAGTTAGGAAAGATGTTTACAGTATGTTCCCTTAGGTAACAGTTTGATCATTTACCCTAGAGAGAAAATAATGTCACAGGTTCACCTTTTGTTATAAGGGTGAACAGTACTGACATATGAGGAAGAAAAAATTAAAAGGGAACTCCATATTAAAGCCTTCCAATTGTGTTTATAACACCTTAGAAAATATTTTTAAATGCCTGCAAACTACTACCACCACTGTTTTGACTGCCACCACAACTTTTTTCTGGATGTTCCATTAACATTAGTGAGATAATTCCCAGATCATGAGAACTCTGTGTTTATTATTCCAGCCTCAATGTAATACATTTTCTCAGTCATATTGCTTACTTATTTGCATTTTTTGACTTTAGGATAGAAAAATTAAGAAACTGGATTTAATACAGAAAACATAGATACTCAGAAGAGACAAACTCCAGTAAGTATTCAAAATCCATTTTAGGACCATCATCATTACATGTTGAAAATAATTTGTATCTAAAAAAATCATTCACATTTTTTCTGTTCTGCTCAGAAAAGTAGATAGTGTTGTTTAATGCCTCTCACATGAAATATTCACTGGTTTTTGCAACCACACTAAACTAGGAATAACACTAACAAAAACATTTTATAAATTATTTATGTACAAATTCATATATTACCCCAAACCTCAGATATACGACAACAGCTTTAAAAAGAAAGATTTAAAGCTTTAAAAGAAAGCTTGGGTTTTGGCGGGTTTTGTGTGGTGCTTTGTTTGGTTTTTTTCCTGCATGAGCTTCCTTTTTTGGCAGATGACTCTTGAAAAGAAAGGTACTTTTTACCTCATTTACATGCTTAATTATTTGAACTGTGAAACTTCACCTCACTTAAGCCTCTCATTCAATTGCTGTCGACCAACACCTGTTATTTTGTTTACATCTTTCACTGGCCTGTGTCTATATTATTTTTTGCAACACATTGTCTCCTGCATTTAGCTTCACCTTAGTTCCTAATGAAAGTCAGTGATCTTTATTTGTCAATGGGCTGCTCTTAGGGATTTTAGCAATGTTTGTGTGCATAAAACCTGAAGTGTCATGGAATTAAAACACTACCAACAAAAAAAGGATCATTATCTACCTATGTGGTATTACCTTTGCTTGTTTAGGTATTCAGATGTTCTAAAAATCTGACCTTTGCTTCAAGTTTTCATTTCATCCATCCATCCAAGACACAGATATTTCTGTGGTGAATTCTGAAAGAATTTGTACATGAAGCCTAAAAATTAAACAATACATTCTGTTCCTGGTCGCGCAAGCTTGTTCTTTTCATGTTGTTCTTCACATGTTCTTTTTTTTTACGATAGTTTTTAATGCTTTCTTTATTTGAGTCTGTACAGAACACACATATCTGAAAACAGAAATGCAGGAGTACAGAAATGAAAGTATAAGCTACAGTGTTACAAAAGCAAATTATTGATGTGTTGTTTGCCACTAAATTCTGAGTTTATTTTTGCCAATGGAACAATGACAATAACACCAGATGAACTTCACCTTTTGTTAGAAAGTATTTATATCAAGCTCTGTACATTTAAATGTATCTACCAGTAACTTATTCTGAAAACTGGAGCATTAAAAAACAGCCTAAAGAGAAAAAAACATGAAACAAACCCCCAAAAACCAACAACAAATGAACCCCAAACAAAACCAAAAAAACCTAGCAAAATATGCTGTAAAACTAGCAATAGAAGAAGGTGATATGCAGAATGTGATAATACTTCTGGAGGCAGTGACTTGATGTGGTACAGCACTGATTTGTGGTAAGTCGAGGTAATGGGCATCTGCTGTGCAAGAGCAGACCTACTACCAAAACATGCACAAGAAAGAACAATGATTTTCATTTTCAAGGTTGAGTACTTTTTTATTCAGGAATGCTATTGCAACTCCCCACAAACCAATAGATACCACAGAAAATTAATGAGCCATAAGCAAAAGCATAAAAATAACTGCCAGACATAAGAGATTTTAGCAAGAGGTGATTCACTTAGAAGGGTCTAGGAACAAAGTGAGGCTTCTGCTGCAGTCCACACCTACCTGTTTTCAGTCAATCTACTGCAACATTCTCAGAGAGAGAAATACTGGTTCTGATGTGGAAAATACGAGCTTGGCACTCATCTGTGTCCGGCCAGATTTTCAACCCCAGTGAGCAGTAATAATCTTCATATTTTATGTTTGTTGTTCTCCTATTCATGATCAACACGTGTCAGGGAAACAAACTTCCAGAGGGCAATGGCCGAATGTATCTGAATTTTTAAACTTAATCTGGAATTAGAGTGTGCCAAAAAAGCGTATACCCAAACAGGTTCTGAGAAAAGCTATTAGCAAACACACAATTGTTTTCCTGCCTTCCAAGAAGATGAACTTAATAAAATCTTATAGAGCACTGAAAAAGTGTTTTAAAGGAGTGTGAAGAGAAGAAACTTCAGACTTTTAGTAGTTATTTGAAAAAAGGGAAAGATTTCAGGAAAATTCCAGAGCATTTTTATATAACACCTCAGGTGACTCATTCTCATTTAGACTGTGTTCCTATATTGCATTAGAGCTCTTCAAGAGAAGAAAGAGTTCTTAAGAGTACCCCTATTTGTGTCCTGCTGAGGCTGACACGTTTGCCTCACGATAAACATTGAAACTTGGAGGGACTAAACTAAAAATATAACATGATATCACAGCACAGTTTGAAATAGAGTGTTTGGAGGTTTTGTGCTTCCGTAAGGAGACTTGAGAGGTGACCTCATTGCCATCTACTTATAAGGGGGAGTGGAGAGGGATCTCTTCTCTTTGGTGTCCGGTGATAACATGTAAGTGAATGGCTTAAATCTGTGTCAGGGGAGGTTCAGATTGGATATTAGGGAAAAGTTCTTCACTGCACTGGAAGAAGCTCCCCAGGGAAGTGGTCAGGGCCGCAAGCCTGATGGTGTTCAAGAAGCATCTAGGCAATGCCCTTGTATACAAGGTTCAACATTTAGATTGTCTTGTGTAGAATCAGGAGTTCAGCTAGATGATCCTTGTTAGTCCTTTCCAACTCAGGATATTCGATGACTCTAACTGTTTGTTCTGGAATGACATTCTTGCATAAATCAGTGGCTTTTCATGAACTGATAAATAAAATTGTACTATTAGACAATTTTCGTTACATACATAATTTAAGTAAATGGTCCAAATATTAAACTTAATTTTTAGTTTTTCTTTTTTAACATGTATAGCTATAGGAACAAAGATAGCACCAGGGAATGATAGATATATTCCACTTCAGGAGAAGGGAAAAAAAATTCCTTTGAGTTTCTCAAAGTTTCAAAGCTTTGGGGCATTTTTTTTCTTTTTTTTGGGAAACCTGCCTTCTGATTCCTGCAAAATAAAAATACTGTATGAAATACTTGCATGCTTGTTATGCTTGTGAAGGATGCTTAATTTTTGCCTTAATATGTCAGATTTATTAAGAATAATTAAGCTTTCTGTGTCACCTCCATAACTGCAGCATATGCATGACCAATATTGTATTTAGGGAGTTTGAGTTTGCTGAGCAGAATTATTTTTCTGGGTTTTTTTAGTGTGTGTGTTGTGTTCTTTTTTTTGCTTATTTTCCTTTTTATCTGCTGAAAAGAAACAGGATCTAATACTTAAATTATTGGTTTTTGTTTCCAGACCAAATAACCAAATTGCCCATTAGTTTGAATCAGTGTTACCAAAAAGAAGAGCTTGTATAGTGATGTGCCTAGGAATCAAAAATCTAGTAGCAGCAGACAAGTTTGATAGCCCAGAATGTAAACACTCCAATGCATGCAAAACCCTTTGTTCTCCCTGCATGAAATGGGAGAGGTATTCTTGTGAGTTTATGTCATATTCAAGATTATTTGATAATTCCCAAATGGACCATAGTGTGCTCCACTGCACTGCCACACCCTTTTGTGCTCCTAAATCACCCTTCAAACAGCAAATAGAAAAGAACAACAATGATTTAAAAGTTTATACTGTCAGAATTGTCCATTAAAAAGACTGAGAGTGAGAAATGAGGAATTACATTTTTGAAGGTTCTGCTAGATATTTTTATAGTAGATTTGCTCATCAAGTGAATTTTGAATAATATGACTTGGTTAAATCTGTGTGTAAATCTGTTGCTGTAACTACTTCGGAAATGTTCCAGTTCCCAAACTGACCAAAATAAACACATTCACATGTCTAAGCCTTCAGTGCAGCAAGTTATTCTGAAAAATAATACAATGAAATAAACACACTAAACTTCATACTGAAGCATTGTAGAGTATCCTTCAGAGCTGCTGCTCACAGATGTGCTGCCTTTTTGCCTCAAGCAGGTAAACAGCACTCACCGTCTTGGAGACTCATTAAGGTCATGGAGATATTGTGGAGATAAGAAATACGAATACTCTTCATATGAATACTGTTCATTCATCAGGGAGAAAAAAAAGGAAAAAAAAAAAAAAGAAAAGAGAAAAGAGAAACATGATTTCCATTCATTCAAGCCTCAAATATGCCCTGTGGGTGAGTTCCTGAGCAGTACCTTCTCCCTCTTTGTTTTGTTATGGCTGTACATCCTGTTCTGTAATATTCTGGCCTTCAAAATATGGAATTTGCTTTCAGAGACCGCTGCTTCCCAGTACTCTTTTTTTCACTCTTCCAAGGAGATCGAAGTTTGCTAATTTTGGGTTGTGGAGGTTAAATAATCTGATTTAAAATTAGCTCTTTAGTTTAGTTTTAGTTATTAGCACAGCTTTTTAATGTAGTCCAGACCTGAGGAAGTTTTATTTTGTCTGAAGGGAATTTCTGGCAAATGTATGGGATTAAGCTCCTGTAAAGTTCAAAGTCAACTTGACAGAAAAGACCTGATTGTTTCTGCAAGTCTGTTCTCCTTAATCACCGAGAGATTTTTCAATTATTAACTAAAGTTTTGGTGACCCAGGTACCAACACAAGCTTGATACAAACGTATGCTTCAGTGCTATGTTTTTTCAAGAGAAATGTCCTAATCCTATATGACTATGCATTCACTTAGTCTTTGAGTGTCTAGGTTGAACACACCCAGCTAAAAAAACGTGCTTTATTCATAGGTAGCTTTTACAATGAGACTATTTCTTTAATGACATTTTCTTCAATATTGTTAATAAAAAAAAATAGCCTAAACAGCTTTATCTAATGCCACGAGTGCAGTTAATGAAACTGAGAGTTACACCTATTTTTTTTGATAACAAGCTGTCTCTGGAAAAAGGTAGATTGTGTAGTTTCTTTTAAAGCATAAATATCCTAATTAAACAGATTTAATGAGCAGTCTCCTTAGGACATAGGTAAAGGCTAAGTGCAACCTTTGAAACCCAGTTTTAACATTTTACAGCTTATTTATAATGCTGTTAGATATTGTATAGTAGAACTTAAAATTCATATGGTTAAACATAAGACCAAAATGTTTTTGTCACCTTTACAACTTTATTATGTTCTAAATCAATTGAACTGTGTCTTTTATGTTTGTATAACAGGTCTAGCTATTAATTTGCCTTTCAAAATTTTAAAGATAATGAAGTAAATCGTATGCAGAAAGATTGCAATCAAGCTGCCTCTTGCCCCTGAAGTATAAAATATGCTTTGACAATGAATGCACTGATGCTTTTTCTTTGAATTTTGACAGATCCATGGTGGTGACTATCGCCAAATACTTTCAGATCTCCAACTTTTTTATAAGCAGATTTAAACTTGATCTGTGCTATGTGAGAATACTATTTTCACCATTCTTCAGGAAATTGCTACGAACCACTATTGCAAAAGAAAAACACCATAATTGAGAAAACATTGCAAAAAACAACACTGCAAAAACCACCACCACCAGTATTCAGTTAGTCTGTCTGTTTAAACACAAAAATTGTGTCCAGACTAATGTAGGTGTTAAATCTACTTTTCATACACTTCTGTCTGTCCACTTCTTTCCTCCTTCAGAACACATTAATATGTATAAATATAGACATTTTAAAGAAGCAAGTTGGTCTTCTGCAGAGACACTGATATTTGATTAAACTACTATTTATACCAAAAATACTAATTTTTTTTTCAAGTCAGAGACCAGAATAATCCAATCAGCTATAACACAGTTCTGGTACCCAAGCCCTATTTAGGACCATGGTTTCATTCTTCTTTTTTTTTTTTAACTTCCCAAGATAATTATTACCAACATGAATACAGCATTAAACTGTGTATACACTAAGTGAAACAATTTTTTTGTGAACAGAAAGAAACAAAGCTTCTACAAACAAAAGAAAAGTAATGAAAAGAATTCTGATATTTATGAAATTAATTTACAACTTTTAAAGAAAAATAAAATACTATAGAATAGAGTTTGAAACAGAAATTCATGTGTTTCCATTATATTTAATAGTGGGACTTCCAAAAATACGCAGCATGATTATATAGTCAGACGTTCAGAAAACTCATGAATCAAAATATATGTTTCAATGTTACTTGTATGTTTTAGCATTTTAAGCCATTTTCTGTGACACCAGTTACCCATACATTCAGTGCACGGGTAAGTGTGATTGGCCAGAAAATGATACTTACGGCTGTTTTGAATCCCTAGGGACTTGAACTTGCCAGAAAATGCTGGATAACATAACTTTTAATGTCTAAATAAGAAAGAACATCACTTTCATTTTGAAATAATATATAGATTTCTGCACATTGTGATTACATATTCTGAAAGAACTGTCGTATTCAAATGATTTGGGCTACAATATGAAAATAAAAATATGCAAGATCAGGAGACAGTAACATAAATACTAGTGATTTACTTATTTCCAAAACCTGAAAGCTTACCATAACATCAAGATGGAGATCTGCGGTGCCAGTGAGAATGCATTAGTGAAATAAGCAGTAGAGGCTCTGATTTTTTATTCCACAAAGATTAAACTGATGCACAGTGGAAAATCACATACTTTTTGGAGGCAGATGGTACAGAAAAATCACCAGATAAAATAATTTGAATCCGAGCACTTTGTCTCAAAAACAAAGAACATCAACAAAAAACATAATGATGAAAATTAGTCTTCTTGATAGGATGTTGAAGTAATTAAGAATAATTGAATAATCTATGCTACTAGTATCATAGAGTCATTCAAGATCTGGTTGGTAAAAATCTTACTGTATTAAACTTAACATTAATCTATGACTTAATTAACCATTACATTAAAGAAACAAATATACTCTGGATTGATTTCCTTGACTTGTGCTGATACAAGACAGGAACAACCTATACTGCTGCTTCCCTAAAAATGAATGAAAGCTTCCTTAAAAAGGGAAATCTTAAATAGTTCTTTTTTTTTTTTTTAATTTTTTTATTATTTCCTTACTCATTTGTGTTAGGAAGTGTTTCCAGGGTCTACCTCCACCTTTCCTCTGTGCAATACAGTTTCATTGAGGAGATGTTAAAGAGACTTTGTATGTTTTCCAATTAGGATCTTGGGTTACAATGGAATAATTATAGATTTTGTCCCTGGTTCTGGGTTGAATCTAAAGACTTGTACCTGGCTTCCACAGCTTTTATCATCTTTGCGGACTCTGCTTTTTTGAACTCTTCATTCTACAAACAACATTCTGCTTACACAGTACTTTCCTTGATGTAAAATGGTTGTTTGCTAGTCTGAAACAAGCAGATAAATGCATATGGATAAATACCAATGTACCGTTTGTACTATTTAGTATTTCTGTAAAAGCCCAGAACAATATAAACATGCCTTATTTAGCCAAGAGAGGTTAAAGTTTTCTTTACTCTTTATACTGACATAGAGTTGTTACTTTGACACCACCCTTAAAAAGGCAATCTCACCCAAAACTATTTTTTTCCCATGTTCATTGTAGAACAGCCTATGTCTGAATAATACGCTGAACACTAGGAAAAAACACTTTCTGAATGATAAGTGGAATACATTTTGCTTATTATGTTTTTGTTTCTTAGTTTTACTATTTGTTGCTGCAGTTAATCTTAAATTCTGAGGTTTAGAGAATGATTTTCTTTCCCTTTTTCTCTTGTACTCCTTGTCCTTGTCCTTGTCCTTGTCCTTGTCCTTCTCCCTTCTCTTTTCATGTCTGTCTTTCATTATTTTTGTTTATTTTCCTCTCCTTTTTCTTTTTCCTTGTTTTTAATTTATCTTTTCTCTTTTTAACTTTTTTCTTATTTGCAGCCCTTTGGAACCTCAGTTGAGATGTCAAAATTGTGAGAACATTGCAATTGTTGCCTGTTAACACCAAATTCCATTAAAGAAGCCATTCCTCGATTTTTTTTCTCTATTTTCAAAGTACTCAATTGTCAAGTAACAGTCATAAGGTTAAGCTGTCTGACTAAAACTGTCAAAAGGTACAATGCAATATGTGTGTACGACTGCCTACAGGGCAGTAGGAGAAGCTTTCTAGAGTGTACAGAGCAAACTGTCATCTATAAAAGATAAATAAAATATTTTTGTCCTTTCTATTCTACTCTAGATCACATTTTAAGGAGATTTGCCTGTTGTCTAGATCCATAAAGCTGGATTCTGTCCTTTTTGCAAGGAGTATATTAGTAGTAAAGCTGGAATGAAAACATCCAACTACATAAGTAGCTTCCCAGATTTTGACTGAGTGGAACATTGACACCAGCACATGAAACCAGCTCTTCACTGCAAACAAGTCCTTCTAGAGAACTGAAAGTAAAATAGTACAAATGTAGCCTCATGGGTCATTCAGATTATAAAATAATGCAATATACCCTCGTGTTTAAGATGTGATATGTCTTGATTATATTTTGATGACTCTAAAGCTTCCATTCATTAAGGTCATTCTTGGGCATTACAGTAGATACATACCAAGGTGCAAATAAAATCTGTCTTATTTACAAAATAGTTATGCTGGTATTTCTTCCCTAAAAAGATGAGGGGGTGAGGCAGAGATGTATGTTTAAACTAAAAAGTAAAAGTGACTGGTTTTTTAAAGCTTATGTAAATGAGATATCATATTAGAAGAGCTTTTTAATGAATTTAAAATGAATTTCCCTTATCAGAATTCTTTAAGGGTGGATTTATGTCTTTAGAGCAAAGGGGGACACTAAGCTTTATATTTCAGTGGGTAAAATGATAAATTTAAAAAGCTTGATTTTTCAGTTAAGAGGTAGCTTTTTCACTTTTGAAAGATAAAATACCATGAATCACTTCACTGATGTGTGAATTTAATTCAGATTTAACCTGAGATCTTGGTAATGAAAATTGGCCAATCTAATTGGAAAACTACTCTTCTCAGTTGTAATTGACCCTGAGCCAAGATTCAATACTTGATGTGGAAATAGGGTGGTGCACACCACGTTCACTGGTGATCCTTTGACCTTTCAGCTTCTTGCACTTCTTAACACATATTTTGCTTCCATGCAATTTCTGTAACAGGAGGCAAAGGCTCTGATTAATTAGTGATGTAGACCTAGTTGGAAAGGATGGAATGATCTCAAGCATATTTCAGTTAACAAAGGAAGCAGCACTACTAACGTAGGCTGTAACAGTCTGAAGATATTCACATGGAAGAATACCCCAATGTAGTTTCAACATGATTACCCAACCAAGTTTCAGAATGGTAAAGTCATTTATACTTTAAAAAAAAAAAAGGATGCTACATACTCTCCTTTTGAGCAATGGTATTTATCTAAAATACAATATAAATCCTGGCGTCTGATACATTTCTGCATATTGTCAGCTATTCAGCAGTTAATCCTCATTCATCCTTCCAACAATCAGAATTGTAGGCAATTAAATGAAAACACTCTTAACAGATAACATGGACAAAGTGTAGGTTAAAAAGGGCAGTTAGGTGGGAGGGGTTTTTTTGGCTTTTTTTCCCTTATGTTTTTTAGGGTTTCTCTTATTTTATTTTTTTAATGAAATAATTTTTGTTTATATGTGTAAGCATGACAACATTGTTTTCTTCTGAGTCAGATCAGTGCATCACTCTTGTGTGTATATTTAAGCGATGTTAAGCTCTGCATGAAGGGATCTGGTGGAGAACATGCTGTGCTAGCTGCTCTTTCAGGGGCTTTGTCCATCTTTTATTCTTTCTCTTTTGGCAGTGCAGCCAGCTTGCACAAGCTGCTGGTATGAAATGGTATTTCAAGGAACACCAAGTTCTAACTTTTTTTTCTCCTTGTTCAGTTGTTCACATCATATTATATATGCAGGAGCAACTTCTTACATGTAGGAAATCACATCTATAGCTCTTTCAAGGAAACAAACAAATATTTCACGGCCTTTTATCCTCCTTCGAAATAAGTCAACTAAAGTCAGGCTACTTAAAATCCAGCTTTCAGAGAATGAAGTAAGGGTTGTTGTTCAGACTTAGATTTTATTAATGCAAACATTGCATTAAGTCAAATGTTAATTCCTGAATAATGCCTTTACCTTTTTTTGAGTGTTTTCCAACTCCCAGACCATCTTTTCAGTCACTGTCCAACACCACCTGTCTTTCAGTATTTCCCATATTGGGCTTAAATATTTGTAGTCTAAATTAATGTTTTACATTGACCTTAAAAAAGATTATGAAAATAACAAATAAGGGATATGAAGAGTAGTTTTATGTAACCTATCCCATGTGGCTGACATTGTTTAATCTCACTGAGTGGTTTTCAGCTTCAAGAGTTTAGGTTGATGTCACTACTTCTGTTATTACAATACAAAGTAATTTTGTGTAATTGTTAAATACATGATATTCTCAATAAAGCCTTATTTATGTTAATTACTTACATTTTCAATGTTAAGTTTTTTTGAATAATGTGAGTAGCCTATTAGTTACATTTTTTCATATTCTAGTTCTCAAATATGTGATTTTACTTCCAATGTGTGCCAACCCTTCCTATTAAGAATCATAGCCTGAGTGTGTGTGAAAGATCCAGGTAAGGTAGGAATGTTAAATGATGTGGCACCATTTACACGGTGAAAAAAATACGAAATTACTCTTTCCTTTACTATTCATATAGCTTGTTATTTCTGACAAGAAAATTGAAATTGAACTAGATTTTAATGGAAGTAGATAACCTTCATGTAAAAAAGGCACAAAGATGGTTTTGCATTTCTAAGCTGCTTTATGCAGCTCCTGTTGGCTTACAATTACTTATACAGCTGAGTGGAAGATCACACCCTGCAACAGCAAAAATAACCCTGCTTTATAAGAAACTAAAATTACACCCTAGTTACTAAATTTTTTAACTGCTTTGTAATTTATTTTTTTTAAAGAAGCTGACAATTATTGGTAGTTCTTAAAACCTCCTTTTTCTCAATATGTCTCCCTGAAAAGATGATGAGAAAGTTGAATTTATTCTAAAACCAACCTACTTAATAGTGTTATTATGTATCTGGGAAATACTTTCTCTAGAAAATTAACTGAGTAAGCTAAACAGAATTTACTTTCCTTAACTGTATTAAACGGAAATTACTACCGTCACAGAAAACAGACTGGTAGCTAAGAACTGGGAAAAAATGTCTACACAGCAGGAGGGACTGAGATACATACGTGTGAGTGTTCAGGGGCAGTTGAGATGCCCCACGATGTCAAAGATTGGCAGGTATAGACTATTTAGAGAACTCCTCCTTTCTGAAGCTGCTGGTGGAGGCTGTGTGGTACGTATGCTGTGCTTAATATAAAACAGGTTACTTCTGTTTAATCAATCGAGTCATGCCCAACTATCAAAGAACTTCCGGGTATGTAAAACTGAATAAATATACTGAGCCAAATACTGGCTTCATAAACAACACATTAAGCAGTTCTTAGCTTACGAATATGGCTTTTGTGATACTTGTATATGCTGATATTAATAAAATAGGATTTTGAACATAAGGAGAACAGGATGTCTAAGTCTCCTGGGCAGATTTGAAATACAGGATATTATAAGAAGAATGCACGTGTAGATATAAAGTCAGCAAAGGTAGTCATTAACATCTGTTGTTACATGTGTATGAAAATGCATATTTGTAAAACGGATATCATAATTTCCCATACTTGCCTGGATATTTTTCTTCTCAAAGGGAATAAAATGGGAAATACTAATACCCTGATAAGAGAGCTATCACACAGCAGAAAATAAGACTGTCTTGTGAATATTTTTTGTAGTCTTTACCATGATTGGAAATGCTTCTTAATGCTGAAAACCAAAGACTGCTGTTATTCATTCTCATGAAGAGAGCACAGCTGATCCTGGTGTGATTTTCTAAAAATTCTTGTAATTTCACCTTGACAGGGATTATGAGTAATTCGTGTATGAAATTTATATCACTGAGCTGGAGAACTGATTGGTTTTGATATGATGAGGAAAGAAGGGTGCCATTTGCCTTGTTATATGATACGACAGAAGAAACTGTTTGGACCTCTTTAGGTGTCAACATGAAGGCTATGTCAGGTGCTGGATAAACTGTGTGAAAGGTTCTTGCTTTAAATTGGAAGGAAATATTAAGGAGGTAAGCATTGTCTGTGACCGTATTGAAGGCTGTTTACATGTAAATGTGTAGCTGTATGTATCAAAACTTCATTGCTGCTCATGCATTAACCTCTTGACTTTGCTCATAGACAGTCAAATTTTACAGCTGTTGATCCTTTCTTTTATCAGCACTTCTTATTTTTCACTAGTGTGGCACTTCTTCTGAAATAATTTTGGATATGATCTTACAGCATAGACTTTGTCATGAGAAAGTCTGTCAAGGAGACTGTAAAAGCTGTTTCTGGAACTGTTATAATCAAAGGGAGAAAAAAGAGAGAGAGGGAGGTAGCTAGGATAATTAAACATCAACTCTATGCCCTGTGAAAACTCTTACTGAGTTCCACTTTCAGAATTCATCATTTTTGTTTGTCAGTGACATCCCAGTTTCTTAAGTAATTCTTACCAATACACATATATGCAATTCCGACAGTGATTTGGAGCCCACAGTTAGGCAGTAGGTCCACAGATGACCAAGGATGATCCAAAAGTGATGAAAAGAACAAAATCTTAAGGTACCTATTTATCCTTAGACAAATTCTGTTCTATGAACATGGGAAGTTGCTTCACCTTTCTGCACTTTTGTCTTCTCTTGTAGTAACCTAGAAGTATTTAATTTCTGTTGTGTTTTGGGGGGCAGAAACAGGATCCTAGGTCAAATTTGCACTTATAAAACAGAAAAAAAAGTGTGTGGGTTCCACGCACTTATAAAAGCAATAAATAAACCTGTTTAGACTGAGTTAAATATAAGAAGATGGAATATTTGAATAGTTGGTCCCAAAGTAGCTCCGCATTATAAGGAATATGCGAGTACCCCTCAGTGTGTGGGCAAATGTCTCTGCTGCAATAGTGATAGAATCTGATGAATCAGTCTTTTTTTGTGTTTTAGGGATAGTATTGCCAGATCATTCACTTTGGTTTTATCATAATCTATATGATGGTATTCAGAGGTTCCTGTCTGTCAGCCTGAAATCTCTTCAGATTTTTACTTTTGTATGTGGTTGCTCCCAAGTCCAAAAATCAGCATTTCACATGTTCTGTCTTTGCAAAAAGCTTGGATTGTTCTTTTTCTTTTTTTTCCAAACATTTCCCAGTTTCCAGTCTCATACCTTTGTAACTATCATTGGAAATTTACATGAAGACTGTTCCATACCAGTGTGTAATTGAATAAAAAGAACTAATTTATAATAAATCAGTTTAATGAATGCTAGACATTAATTGTGATTAGCCATAGTTCTAAGTGTCTCAAGGGTATGCAATGACATTACTCTTTATAAGCCCATTGACATTGTCAGCCTGAGTGTTACTCCGGGTCTGTCACTGCACTTTGATCTATGTTCTCTCCCTTCTGCTCCACCACGTTCCCTGTGTATGTGGCTTCTGCCACAAAGGGACCATTCATACTCCTTCATCTTCCACTATTAACCTGATAATTTAATGGTTTAAAAAACTTGCTAAATCACTGTTCCTTCATTGCCTCCTCCATTCATTATGATAAACAGTACATTACATAGCCTGTGTTTATAGTCATGAGAAGATTAAAGTTGTGTAATTCAATGTGGCAAATTTTAACGATTTATACTGATGTGTGTGATAATTAGATCAAATCAACCTTTGGAATATTTAAGTGAAGGGGGAAAGAATGCCCATGTTCAAAGATCTGCATCCTTTCTCCGCTTACAACACTGAACTGATACAGAGCACCACCACCAAAGGTTAATTGTGATGTAAATGACATATATGGGAGGGGAAAAAAGGCCTTTGATAAATGATCATGTTTCTATCAAGCTAACTGATGGATTTACTAAACGAGAAAAAAAAAAAAGAAAGCAAATACCAAATGCAGTAGCAGCTAAGCAAAAGCCATCAAAGAGACTTAAAACAAGAATCATGTTTAAGGTCCAGCTGTGTTTTCTTCCATGTGATCCCTCAACTAGACAAGATGCAGCTTGCTGACTGCCAGCTTTTATTGGCTGGGAACATGAAGTGAATCTTCTTGAGACCACTGATTGCTCCTCAAGGATGAGTGAACTGATAGCACTGGAAGATATGTCCAGACTTACTTATCAATCCATAATGTGCTTGATCGTCAAGACTGGACACCTGGTTGGACTACAAGGTAGTTTCTTTTTGCTCATGCTCTGCAGTGACAGCAGTCATAATAACACCTGGAGCACAATGTGCTCCTGATCGTGATGCCACTCACTACCTTGATTATGTCTTCATAGATTTTTGTCTCCACTTTAACAAAACTTTATCTTCTAGTCAGAGAAATTCCTTTCTTGCCCAGTCTACCTGAAAAACAGTCTATTTGGCCTGAAAAGCCTGTGTGCATGTGTGTGTTCTGCATATATTGTTTTCTATTTCTGAAACAAACCACAAGAAATATTTTCATGAAAGACAAAGCTCCGACATCAGAGCTTTTATTTTTTTTCTTTTAGAATATGCTAATATTCAAATCTTCCTATCAGCACATACAGGAAACATAGAAACATCTCACACTTCTATGGTAGTTCTCTGTTCTCTTTTGTCCAGAGACTGAGCAAGGTAAAAAAGAATCCATCATGTGGGTGAGATACATTATTGCCTTCTATATATGATTTAGGCTATCTATAAAGCCCTATATAAACCTTGCTATACAGTTTTAGTATGAAAACCTTGGGCTTTACAATATAGCATTTATCACATTTGCAAAGTTAGGTATCTGAAAATGCAGGTGTGTTGTTTTGCTCTGTCACCTCTTCCCTCTCCAAACTGTTTTGGATTTTTCATGAGCTCTAGTGATATTTAAGACCCAGTAGAGCCAGTATATCATGCTAGCCCAACAGAAAACCCACATTTAACACTGAAGTAGTTCATTGAGAGTACTTGTGTGCTGGAAGATATTGTTTTACCTTATATGTACACATCCTGTATATTGTTAAACATATTTCATTAAATGGTTCTCTGCAAGTGATGGCACTTTACTAGAAGCATTTAATTTTCATCAAGTGAAGAAGAGGAATTTATATTTCACCTTCACCAGAGCAAAACAAACAAGCTAAATATTAATGAAAGATCTGCCGTTCAGTTCTACTTAATTTAATATAAGGTTTCCAGTTCTTTTTGTCACAACTAGATGAGGAATGAGCTGTAGTTGGTATTGCAGAATTTGTATTTACTGTAGGAGACCTAAGCAAAAATAATAAAACAGATCTCACATTTTCATTATTACTTTAATGTAAGGCTTTCTTAATTTAACAGACAGTTTGTGAAGCACTTTCAAATGTGCCTTTGGTGAAAGATTGTTGGAGGTTATTTTACATACATGTCAGGTAACCAAGTAGTGATTCACTTATAGCCACAATCAGACTCATCTCATCTGGCTCACTTTTGCTGTGGGGAAGTTTAAAAAACTCTTTGGTTGAAAGTTATTTTCCTCCTTCACAAATTCTCACATAACCAACATATTGTGTAAAAGAAACATTTAGTGAAATTAAATAAACTAGTGCTCTCTGGATTTGAAATATATGAAGTCATGAATGATTGAAACATTGCTCAATAGATCTCATAACAAAAGAATCAAATTAAAGCACTAAATAACTTGGTTAGACAGCAGGTTTAAAGATCGTTAAGTAAAGTAGATTTTTTAGAATGAATAGTTAATCTTTGGAACATACTGCCACAGGACTCTGTAGCAGTTAAAAGTTTAATACAGTTCCAAAAAAGATTAAACCACCTAATGGAATAAAAAACTACCAAAGGCCAGGAAGTGTGATAATGTGAATCAGATCGTCAGCACTTAAACACATATTTTCAAAATCTCAGAGTATGTATTGCGGAAACATGCCTGTGCTCTCACAGCTACTGCCAGGGCTAGAGAGTTTTGGTTTTATCAAGCATTATCTTCCCCCAACCCCACCCCCACCCCCACTGGAAAAAATATCCTATATTATCTCATTTAGGTACTTATTATGTATCTCCATAATGGTCATATATTACTATTCCTCATGTAATAGATTATTTAATCTTCCATTCTTCAAGATCAAAGTTACTGTTCATAGTGTCTTTTCTAGCCAAATTTCTAATTAATTGCTCATTTTGTTTTCTTTTACTATTTAAATTTTACAGGTGAATAATACAGGCAGTAATACCTTTATTAATTTTCATGATAAATTTTCAGATAACAGCAGGGTTTAATTTTTCTTCTATTTTAGAGGAAAAAGATATTTTTAAAAGAAAGTTAAAATTAGAGTAAAAAGTGAGAGGATTATCTTTTAATGCAAAATTGCTAATAAGGGCATAGCCGCACTATAAAATATTCCGCAGATGCACAACTGAGGGAAGATGCTTTTCATAGGTTTTGGTTATCTCTAACATATAGCTCTTCCTGTGTCTGTGATCACTGTAATTATCCAAGGAAATGACTGTTACTGAAGTTATTAAGAAATGTTCCTTCCAATTTGAATATGAAAGATTCAGCTGGCAATAATGTGTGACTTTCCTGGTTGTTTCCTGCTGGAAAATAGGGATTGAAGAAGTCTGTACGAACAGAAGAGACAGTGAACAGGAAAGGGGATGGTGGTAGCTTTTTGTTCTTAAGGAGTTTAATTAATATTGACTGTGAATGCAAATAATTTTAAAACAAACAAACAAACAAACAAACAAAAACAAACAAACAAACAAACAAACTGTTTTTATGTGCTGCCTATCTTCTCTTTGCTTTAAGCATTTTCCCAGAATTTAAGCAGCCCACTTTTTCTTTTTCTTGCATTCAGGAGAAAATATGAACAAATACACACGCACATGCACACCTGAACATATCGGGCTTCTAATACTGAGAGCAATGTTTCATCAGCAGCATTCTTGGAAGGTAAAAATGTAGTTTTCTATGAATAAAATCATTTAGATGCAGCTAGAAATGTGATTCATGGTTGTAAAAACTTCTAAAATGTCCATAGGATACTAGTTCTTTAAGGATGTTTATGGCAGCTGTAGTAGGGAATTTAATTACTCTGAGACATTAATTCAAAAACTTCTCTAATCACATGGTTTTCAAGAAAAAAATCTCATCATAACTAAAATATCAAGTAAATTCATAAACATTTTACTTGTTCATATGCTGGGATAATTTGCAGAAACCTAATGAAGTTCAACAAAAGCAAGTATTCCTCCCCTGCACCTGGGGAGGAATAACCCCATGCACCAGTACAGGTTGGGGGCTGAGCTGTTGGAAAGCAGCTCTGTGGAAAGGGACCTGGAAGTCCTGGTGGACCGCAGGATGGCCATGAGCCAGCAATGTGCCCTTGTGGCCATCATTTTTCGTATGAGGAAAGGCCGAGCTACTTGGGTCTTTTTAGTCTGAAGAAGACTGAGGGGGGGATCTTATCAATGCTTATAAATACCTAAAGGATGGGTGCCGGGAGGAGGGGGCCAGTCTTTTTTCAGTGGTGCCCAGTGATAGGACAAGGGGTAATGGGCACAAACCTGAACACAGGAAGTTCCATCTGAACACGAGGAGGAACTTGTTTACTGAGGGTGGCAGAGCACTAGAACAGGCTGCCCAGAGAGGTGGTGGAGTCTCCGACACTGGAGACATTCTAAACTTGCGTGGATGCCATCCCGTGCAACCTTCTCAAGGTAAACCTGATCTGGCAGGGTGGTTGGACTAGATGATCTCCAGAGGTCCCTTCCAACCCTGGTGATTCTATGAACTGCTGATCTCATAGGTCTCATATTTATGGTGGATGAAAAACTGGGCACGAGCCACCAACTTGCACTTACAACTCAGAAAGCCAATGGAATCCTGGGCTGCATCAAAAGAAGTGTGGCCAGCAGGTTGAGGGATTCTACCTTTCTACTCCACTTTTGTGAGATTCCACCTGGAGTACTCTGTCCACCTAGGGGGGCCCCAATGTAAGAAGGACATGTACTTGTTGGAACAAGTCCAGAGGGGGGCCACGAAGATGGTCATTGGGTTAGAGCACCTCTTCTATGAGGACAGGCTGGGAGAGCTGGGGTTGCTCAGCCTGGAGAAGAGAAGGCTTCAGGGAGACCTTATGGCAGCTTTTCAGTACTTAACGGAGGCCTACATGAAAGATGGGGAGGGACTCTTTGTCAGGCAGTGTAGTGATAGGATGAAGGCTAACAGTTTTAAACTGAAGGAGGGTAGACTTAGATTAGATATTAGAAAGAAATTATTTATGGTAATGGTGGTGAGACCCTGGAACAGGTTGCCCAGACATATTGTAGATGCCCCATCCCTGGAAAAATTCAAGGTCAGGTTGGACTAAACACTAAGCAACCTGATCTAGTTGAAGATCAAGGTCTTCTAGTTGAAGATTTCCATGTTCACTGCAGGGTTGTTGGACTAAATGACCTTTAAAGGTCCCTTCCAACCCAAACCATTCTGTGTTTCTATAGTTCTATATTTAAGTTCATAAACGTCCTGGAATATCTCCTGATAGATATCTCCTGATACCACATAGCAGTGGTATACTTCACCAGGATTATATCAAAATCTATCACAATTAGACATCTACTTATAAGCAGTCATGCAGCCATGCAGACTTTCTAGGCTCCTGCTGCTTTGCTTCACAGTTCTCATGGGGAAAAGCTTTTCCTTACCTCCAATCACTCTGGCCCTGCTCAGCTCACTGCCTGCCAGGGCAGCCTTCTCTCCAAATCTGCCACTGGCCCCGCTGTCATCACTTCTGGGTCTCTGCTTGCCCAGAGTAGGATTGTGCACTGCCTGAATTGTATGGGGTCACAGTCTCTTCACAACAGAAGCCTAGGAGAACTTGCTGGTGAAAACCAAGGCAAAGGCAGCACTGGTCATTTTACAATTAGCTGTGTCCCTGCGTCAATTGTCTCAAATCACCTTATGTTTTCCCTGTTCAGCTTTTCACCTTTAGTTTAGCCATAAGATCTCTTCCCATTGCCCTTGAAATTCCCTTGTGAATCTCAATTCTAGTTAGGCTTTGCCTTCCCTAACACCACCCCTGTAACCCTAGACAATATTTCTAAGTTTTTCTTTTGTCATCTTCCCCAGCTTCCACCTACTTTGTGTGGCTTTTTTGTGTTGGAGTGCTGTGAATTCCCCACTTAGCCATACTGGTCACCTGATGTGCCAGCCTGAGTATGGGGATAGCCTCCTCTCATTCTTGGAGAACATTACCCTTAAAGTCCGTCTAGCTACGCCAAGCTCCCTGGTCCTTCAGATCAGGATCCCACCTACCCGTTCCCTGAGTAAGCCAAACTGTGCTCAGCTGAAATCCCAAGTCTGTGCTCTGCTACTCACATCCCTCATTCTCTGCAGAATCTCACATGCATTTCATTCTCACAACAGTGATTTTTACCTCTTGTCCTGTTCCTCCGTAGCGGTTAGCGGATCCAGTCATGTGTCAGCCCGGTTGGCCTGTCCAGTGCATGTACTAAACAGTTATCCCTGACACACCCCATAAATCTCCTTGACAGCTTGTGTCCCACTGCAGTGCCCAACCAGAAGATGTCAAGAAGGTGAAACCTCTGAGAGAGACAGAGTCAATGACCCAGAAACTTGTTAAGGTTGTTGAAGCTGGTCCACTACCTGTCCCTGACCAGGGGAGTGGTAATGGGCTTCCACCCATCTGTCATCTGTCTCACTGTCCCATCCTTTGACCCTGACCTCCAGCTCTCATGCCCTGTTGCCTGTTCCATCAAGAAGTCCTGAGTGTCTGAGCTGCTCTGTCATGCTAAAGACCACCCAGTTCGTCCTCTTCCTCCCTGTGCATCTATACCGAAGAGCTTTTACCCACCCACTGCTCTCCCTAATTTTGCAAGCTGTCTCACCAGGTCTCAGTTTTTGCAACAGCTCCCCAATAGCAGTCTCCATGGAGTGCTAGTGAGTGCCAAGACATGCATCTTTCTAGGTGCTTTGGAAAGAAATGGGAGAATTCAGGAAGCTGGCATGTGTCAATGAAAAATGGAGCCCTTTGGTGTAATAGCAGGATGCTATTTGCTTTCTAGGTTAAGGCAACAACTGTTTCTCCTGTATTTGATTTGCCTGGGTTATGTGGATATGTTTCCAGGGCTTTTACAGGACGTCAAGCTAATTTTAATGCTCATGGAATTGCAAATGCAAATTACAAGTGCCTCCTGCTCAAAGAAAGAACAGAGTTAGTATTTTTCACAGCTACACACACAGGTTAAGAACTTTAGGAGAATGTATTTTCTCAGGTGAAAGTATTAATTCTTTTTGAAGATATAGAAGATTTCAGGTAACAAAAATATCCAGACAATACACGATACGCTATTGAAAGTACCAAGAGCATTTCATGAGTGTTACGCTTGTCAATCCATAATGAGTAGTTTTAAATATATTTTTTTAGCATGGTCACTTTCAGGTGATGGTAGTTTCAGGAAATAACATTAAAGTACTCAAGATAATTTCAATGGATGTCAGAGTCTGTTGAGTAGCTGTTTGATCTGTGTTTTTCATCATCTGAAAAAGAAACCTGCAAGTAATAAACGCTCATACTGTCTCTCTTTCTTTGTTACCTTACCTTTTACTTCAGGGGTTTTTTTGAGCTTAAAAGCAACTAATTAGCATCATTTTTCTTGCTGGGGTCAATGTGTTGGTGTTTTGAGGGTTGGTATTCTGAATGAAGATGCCTGGGAATTTTGTTTTGCCACTTACCTCCTAATTGATTTTGATCACCTCATTGAAACTCTTGGTATCTCTCTATGCCTGCCTATCATATTAAGGCAGGAGATAATTTTTATGAAGTCCTTAAATGACTGGAATGCCCAAATGAAATTTTTCAAAAGCATGATAAATTTCTACAGCCTAAGTGCCTGTGAAAGCAATAGGAGCAAACCGTGTAATTTTGTTCCTTAGTTGCAAGTACTCATGATGGCATCTTGTACATACATGTGGCTGTTGTTGCAGTTTATTTATTCCAAACAAACCATAGCTTTTGCCGCTGTCTTCTTCTAAAAAGAATTGAGTCAGAATGCGTTCAATTTAAGTGTTTCCCTTTCTGAGAGAATTTGTGGAATTTTCAATGAAAAGAACTGTCAAAATAAAGAAAAAGCTAAACTGGATCAAAACATGAATTTCCTAACTTAGCGTCTCAATCCTCATTGTTAGATGCTGCAGAAAAAATAACTAATTTGAAAATCTTGGGAGTTACCTGCCCTGCTTATTCAGATGTCTTTTATACATTCCACCTCCATCTTCAGGGCACAAAAAGTTTGTCCATTATTTCCTCTTGTGTTTCTGAATAAAACAACATGCTTACTGATGCTCAGGATTTGAGAAAAGTATAATTCTGTAGGCAGGATCATCTGTCCTTGTGTTCATACATCTCTCTGTAATGTGTAAAAGTGTCGCAATTCTGCCTGTGACCTCAGCAATTACAGAACATTAGGAGTAAGGGTCTATTGGTGCTCCAGGCTATTACTTTGTCAAGCAAACAGTGCAGTGATTATGTGCTAGCTACTTTTGTTGTGCACTGTGCAATACTTTAGCAGAACCAAAGAGATGAGAGAACATACACATATAAGCATTGTCTGGGCTTGAAACACACCTAAGTGTCATATAGTGTTTCTCTTTGAAAGTAGTATTTGTGTGAACACACAAGAACTGGTCCACACGGTGTAAATTGTTGACCTCCATCAATGTAAGGTCAGCTGAATAATCTCCTGGACTGTAACAGCTTCCACAAGTCCTTTCTGTGTTGCCCTTAAACAAAAAAAAAATTCATTAAATAGGTAGCTAATCACTCAGGCATGCATTTCCTCATTTATCTATCTCTTTTCATTCAGAAAATACATAGAAGTTGTTTTGTTTAACCAATCTAGTACATAAATTAGAGATTTGGGCTAAACTCATAATACTTATGTTTGTCTTGGAAACAACAGTTTATCAGAGTAAACATCTTGACATAAGCCAGAGAGATCCTGGGTTCAAAATAAATGTCATAAATTAACACCTGATATTAGGATATTAAATATTCTGAGGGTCTTGCCTGAATTTCACATGAAGTTAGCACTGATTTCTTGAACAGATTTCAGCCTTTGATTCTTTCCTTTTCCTTTTTTTTTTTTTTCAATGTACCAGTACGACATTAAATAACTTGGCAATATTACAATTTGGAAGAACACAAGCATGCTGTAGTCAATAGCAATGTGTGTTTGTGCCTACCTAACTGAAGGTTATTTCCTGTGAATATTTGCTGCAGGCGTGTGGTCTGCTCCTTTTCCTTCCTGCTCCCACCTGCAGCAGTAACATACTGATGTGTAAATAAAGAGAGATTCTTCAGTTCTTGCAAGAAATTTCAGTGGAGACCAACAGGTCATAAAACAGTAATATATAAACTGCCTGAAGCATATACAGAAGCTTTTTAAGTTTAATGGAATTACAAAATATCAGTTGCTTGCAAAGAATGTTCTTGCTTTGCATGAGGCAACCTAGGAAGGCAAAATTCATCCTGATATCTTTGTCAGGCTGTCAGGGTATTTTTTTGAGTCTATATAACTATATTAAAAAGCTACCACATAGCTTCTTAACGGAATCCAAACTATAGTACAATCTACAAGACTGAGTCTGGAAAAGGTAATGTGCGGGGAAGAGTAATGAATGATTGACAGTGTCATACATCTCAACCAAAATCATAACTGTTTTAATAGTGTATAACTATCCCTACTGTTTTACCATTTTCTTATTAACTTAATGACTTACCACTAATGTCACAACCTACATGAAATCTGAAGAGATGATTGTAGTTTGCAGGAAGGAGGAGTTTCTAAGTACCACAGCTCTCACTTGGTACAAATTGGTCTTGAACCTGATACATGAGTAGCTGATTTGTTAAGGATAGAGTTTCTTTTATTTGTATCCTTCTTTACTACTATTCACATAGGAATAAAACATCAAAGTCAACCAGGAAGTTTTCAGAAGAAAAAAGACTTTAGAGATTGACCTACACAAGGTTTGTGACTTGGCAAAAGCATTTTCCTCTTGATGTGCATGCCTGCTTAGTTTTGTAAGCTGGCCCTCTTTTTGGCTGTGGCCCTAAAAGTGCCCTGATTTTTAACAAAACTAAAAATATACAGTACAGGAGTTTAAAATTTAAACCCGCACAAATGCAGAAGGCAGCTGAGATGCTCAAAAGTTTGTGACTTTCAGGATGCAAACTCCATGTTGAAACGCTGATTTGAATACAACATGATGATACATATTTCCTTGGCAGACCAGTTCACACGTTTCATCTCTGTAAGATTGCTTTAACTTTCCGGCATGTTTCAGTTGAATAAGGTGTTCCCAGTAAAAACCAAAAATTAATACAGAATCCAAGGAAAATAATTTTGAATTAGCAATGGTATTCACTAAGCTGGTGCTGGTATTACAGTGCTTTTTCTCAAAGGGAAAAATGAAATGGATGATTCAGAATCCTCCAGGCATAACCACACTCTTCAATGTTCAGAAGATAATCTCCCCAGGCGATGTTGAAGCCTCCAGGCATATTTTTATAATTTCACATGAGGACAAAAGAGTAGGACCCTGGTTCAAGTCAATAGTCCTTTTGACAATGGCTCATCTTTGGCAGTAGTCCTATGAAAATGTTTACACAAAGAAGGAGCAGAGCAGACGTATCTCTCAAAAACATTTTCCTTGTTTTTTCTCCTTTTACTTTCTGCTATGGACTTCCTGAGTTAGATCCAACTTCAATTCGAAGTCCTTTCCCAGTTTCCCTTTGAACCCCTGTAAATTTTTTGCATCTACACCTTTTTTTGACAAGGAGTTATGTAGGTCTGCTGCTCTTTACATGTTGAATCACCTTACATGGTTGTTTTTTTCTTGACTGCCACTATTTCTATTGGTGGTCCCTAGCTCCTACACCAGAAGAATCTGTCAGCAGTTGACCCATTTTTCTACCATCTCCATAGCACTAGACTTTGTAGAATTATGTTTACAAAAGAACAAACTTCTAAATTCAGGCATTTTTTTTTAATTGCTCCTTAAGTTTAAGTGATTGTTACAATTCCATAAAATGGACAGATCCACACACAAACACAAACTCAAGCAAAAATCTTGTTGTTGACCAGGATTGTTTTAGACCCTTTAATGTTTTAAATCAGCAGAAGACTACCATAAGGAAATGTCCTTTCAGAGGTGCAAACATTGTTTATTAGTTGCTTATTAGTCGTTCCCAAAGACATTTGGAAGCACTTGGCATTTTTGTCCATTAATTTACATATGTGTAAAAAACCTTAAAATCTCTGATATGCTCATCATCTTGCTTCATTCCCAGTGCTAGTTCACAAGCAAGGAAAGTTAGAACTGGAATTTATTATCTGCTACAAAAGTAAAATGAAAATTTGGTTTTTTTCCTGAAAGTGGCCTCCAGGTAATGGTTCTGCCTTGTCTGTGTGACAACAGAATTCCCTAGTTACAAGAGAGGGCAGGGGGAATCAATTTTAGAAGGAATGTAGCTAACATGAGAATGTTCTAAGTTTTTGCATGTCTACTGAGAGGTTTTTTAATGTCATATGAAATCACAGAATATTAACTTGGTTTTGATCATGTCTTCAAAGTGTCCATCAGTATTTCAGTAAATATTTCACAGATATTGACTTTGGTGACTTCTTGGATTTTATCAACGCTAAAATGGCGCATTGGTAATCTCTTATCTCAGTGAAAGTGTTACTTTCAAGGTGTACTGTAAAGGTGGTGGATGGACAGTGGTCTCTGTCAAGAAAATTTGTACTTGTTTATCTAACCATTACATACCTAGCTTCTATAGTTAATATTTGTACCTATACAATAAATAAAGATTGGCAATACGGTTTGTGTGTCTGAGGCAGTAGTTCTATATGAGCAAACTCTGACACCACTGGACTTCCTGAAAAGTCACACTAATGTTGGACATACTACTCAGTATGATTAACTGACCATCAAAATATGATTTTGCAGTGTCACTCCATTAGCTCTGAATTCTGTCACCCTTTCTTTCACTAAGTAATGTTTTAGTATTGCTTTCATTTTGTTGATTTGTTCTTGTTGTGGTGATCCATTTCAAAATGTTTAGCTGGTTTATAGGCCAAGAATTAGTCACCATTATTACAGCAGACTTTGTTCTAGCTATGCCAAACCCTATAGATTCTGCATACATGTCAGAAAATATAAAAGCTTTACTTTTAAAAGCTTCACCTGGCAATATTAGCAGATCTCTATTGTTACAGGTCATGAGACACCAGACCTAACTGCAAGATTGTACCCAAAATATGGTTGTTTTAGCTAATGTCTCCAATTACGCTAGCTACAGCACTTCTCTACTGTGTCTGCAGACTTTCGTTACCAGTTGATCCCACAAAATTCTCCTGTACAAGAGTAAGTTACGTTTGTGTGTGCTCCAACAGCAACATTATGTCAACAAATTATGCCAGTAAGAATATGAGTTTACACTGAAATTTTTGGAGCATTGTCTCATTGATAACACTTGGAAAATTAAAAAATGGTTGCTGAAGATGTCAAATTTGACAAAGTTATGGAAAGTATGGGAGATTCATTATTAGAATGGGACAATTTATATATATTTAATTTATAAGGCTTCAATGGTAGCACTATAAACTCATCTATGATGTCAATGTAGAATCTGAATAACCTTAAATTGTGTTTACCTAACAAATACTGACATACACTTCTATTTCTCAGAAAACAGTAAAATACAACTTATTATCTACCATTTGGTCATGTTCTGTGGCTCTCAGGTTTTGAAGTGGACTTTCAAAAGCAGATTAGTCTATTTATATTTTCTTGTTCTTTACTCTAGGACTACTAAAGTCAGAATTATTGTTTTGAACACTGACAGACAAATAGTAGTTTATTTTTTCTGTTTTTTCCTGGCCCTGCAAAGGAATATGGATCATTTGTATCATCACCAAAACTAAAACTGATCCCCCCAAACCCACTTTGTGCTCAAAAACATAGCTAGTATTGGTAACACGGAAAGGGATATAGTCTTACACTAAGTTTTCACGTATTATTGATCTTTTCATGATAGTGTTTAACCTACTGATACTTTATAAACAAAATTTTTCCCTGATAAATAGGGCATAAATCGTTCCACTAACATTATCATTGACAGTGGAAGGCAAGCAGGGTCAAGTTTTGCTATTCTTCCTCTAGGGTGGTTGCACTCATAACCTTCTTACACTTCTAGAATGGATGTACAAAAGAGAGATGGGCATCCATTTGCAGTATGACTTGCCTAAAAATTTGTCATCTTTATTAAAAAAAAAAAAAAAGGAGAGGAATAAAAGTATATCAGTATTGCTGTTATTACAGTCTAGTATGTGACATTGTGGCCAGCTTAATTCCAGAAAATTGGAACCGGAATTGGTAGCTTGGTCTACTAACTAAAAAATCTAAAAGATGAAAAAATTATTTTTTATTAGTGTTGTTAATTAAATTGAGTTTTTACAGTCTTGCAGTTCTCTCACCTACTTTGTGAGTCTAGAAATATTTCTTCTTATAGCCTTATAAATAGCTGTATAAAAAACATCAGCTTTCCTTCTTAAACTTTCTCTAGCAAAGTTGCAACACAAAGCTTGCACACATGAATCTTAAACAATGAAAGGATTGAAGCAAATAAAAAATAATTAATCCTCATTAATTTTAAAGCAAAATATATGATTTTTTTGATAATTTGGTATTAATTATTTTTAAATATTGTGGTCTGTCATTTGTATAACAATTTTTTTCTTTCTGATAACCTTATCAGATGACCTGCCAGACTTTTTTCTTTGTCAGTGATAAGAACTTATTAATATCCTTTGGGTAAAGCACTACAGGATTCTCAATACCATATTTTGATAGTTATTATTCATCTGACTTCTTTGAACTAATGTGTTTTATAGTTTAGAGAATATGCTTATCTACTAGAAAATCAAGATATATAAAATCTTCTATGTATATTTCTCCTGTGGTTTTAGGAAGTAGCAAATCTTTTAATTAATTAATTAATTGCCCAATTTTATGGATAATTAGAAAAGAAAATCAGGATGATTTGTTAGATACATGCTTCCTGTTTAAAACACCAAGGAGAGGGGGGTCTTAGGTAACATGAGTAATCTAACCATAGGAAGAATTTTCTCATAGTATAGACAGATGAAAGCAGGAGGAGGTTAGGGTCAGAAGAACTCCAGTCCTTTAAATCAAAACATTTAAAAGTTAAAGATTTTAAAATGTTGCCATGATTCCTTTCTAAATTAATATTTGCTGATCTGGTTTAATCTATAGCCTGATCACACAGGCAGAGAATTTCTACCATAATACACTAGTACACAGACTCCACAAATTAACAATTCCTTTCACAAAAAGCTGAACAAGCAATATTTGCCTTGAGAAATGAGGTAGTCTATCCAGGAAAGCCAGTCTGCAGTTCTCAGACACTGTTTCCAAAGAAGGGTATTTCTGCCTTTGAATTTCTGCAAAACACAACAGTTAAATAAGGAAAATCAAAATTTTTAAAAAACTTTGAAAGGAAGAAATAGCTGCGGTGATCAAAGTCTAAAGAGCAGAAGCAAGAACTGCCAGCAGATATGGTCCATGTGCATCCAGTCACCCTGCAAGCAGTGTGTGAATGGTTCTTAGCTAGTCAGAACCAGAAGAAAGCTAAATCCACATCCCCAAGGGCTTATTAAAGTACATCTGTGCTTAGAGCAGTTCACTAATTATGTGATAGGAATAATTTCTGTGATTATAATACATAATGGCCACCTAAAAACTTTTGGCATTAGAATAAAAAGAAAAGCACAGCCAAAGGGAAGAAACTGGGCATACTGAAGAGAAAAAAAATCTCCTTTAGGTTATAAAGTAGGCCGGTAATCACTAGTATAAGAAAACTAACTAGTGTGGGTTTGCTTTATTTTATTTTCTAACACAATTGGCAATTAAAGTTCTATTTTAATCTTCTTTCCTCTTTTTTCCCCATTTTTCCACATCAGAATATAACACCTCAATCCCATTCATATTCTACATTCCTGTATAGAATATGTGAAAGATTAAATGATTTATTAAAGAACTGTGCAAATCGTATTCAGTGGCTATATTTCTGGTTGCTCTGAAGGGAATTACACAATTAGTTTGAACACTGAAGATGATTTCTATCTTATCTTGCTTTTTCTTCCTTGCATTTCTCATTTGGTTTAGTAGTTCAAGACTGAAGGCATGAATTGTTCTTAACCAGTTCATCAATTCTGTCTCTGCTGTTAATTTTGCAGGAATTATTTTCTAGCTTCAGATTCATTGCTACCTCAGATTCTTGCAGATCTCAGGGTTAGCAAGAAAGACATCTGGTAAAAAGTGGTCTCTTTGCTGTAGGTGTTAAGGTGGAAAGCAGGTAACCCTTAAAGTAAAGCAGATTTTGTATTGGTGCACTACCAATATTTATTTTGGTATAACAGCTCACTGTCCTGGACTTCAGGAGAGCAGACTTCAGCTTCTTCAGGGATCTCCTTGGCAGAGTACCATGGGATAAAGCCCTGGAGGGAAGAGTGGCTCAAGAAAGCATGTTAATATTCAGAGTGGAGAAAATCCTCTGACCAGCTGGGAGAAAGATGGAGCCTGAATAATACCCATCACTGCTGTGCTTTAAGAGGGAAAAGTTCTTCCAGAGAATTCTTTGTTAATAGTTGTCTTCTGCAGGTTTTATGTGCAAGGAGTAAAGTAATCTCAGAAGTTGTGATACGATGTTAATGGTATCATATTTTATACTCACCCCACCTAACCTTATTGCTTTGAATTTAGGAGGACATAAAGTAAAACCAATTAAAGATAATGTACATTTTATTATTTTATGCACTTTAATAGCATTTGAAGGCTTTTGCCAAGATTTCGTTACGTGCTATGCAAATGTATAAAGTTGGTCTATGCCCTAAAGAGCTCACATTCTATAAAACAAAACCAGGACTACTAAGTGTTATTAACTTTATTTTACACCTGAGGAAGATCAGATTAAAGAAAATAAAATAAACTTCCAAAGTCAAATGGAAAATTCTGAAACAGGTAGCAATGAAATGCATATCTACATTTGAATGAGATACTTAAAACATGTGTCCTCCTCAGGTCAATCTTCAAAGAAGCCTGTTGACGGAATTTCATTCTACAAAACAATTTTTTTAATGGTTGAATAGTTGGACATAAGACTCTTAAAAGTGAAATGAAAACTTACACTGCTATGTGGAAACATATTGACTGACTGGACAACTTTTTTTTTTTTTTTTGCTCCTTTCTGGGTAAAGCCATTGAAAAATTGAATTGATGCTGTGGTCTGCAAGGTTCTTCCTGTTGCAAGGTCTTGTGGAGTTCTCCAGCCCTGTCCTAACCTACAAATAAACCTATAGGAGCACATACTTAAACAACATCAACAGCACTTTTTAATTCTCATCAGGTCTTTTTATATTCAGCATTGCAAAATATCTTTTCATTGTAACATATATCAGGCAGAGTGAAATGTTATCTACAAAGCAAACATGGTGACAGACCAAACTGTGGGTTGAGTTTAGAAAAACGTGCTCTAGCTGACATATATATTATAGACAAAGGAAATATTACATGCAGTTATGTATTTGTATAAATCATAGAATCATAGAATGGTGTAGGTTGGAAAGGATCTAAACGATCATCTAATTCCAACCCCCTTACCATGAGCAAGGACATCTCCCACTAGCCCTGGCTGCTCAAAGCCTTATTCAGCCTGGCCTTGAACATTTCCAGGGATGGGGCCTCCACAACTTCTCTGAGCAACCTGTTCTCGTGCCTCACCGTGCTCAGAGTGAAAAAATTCTGCCTCATATCTAATCTAAATCTCCCCTCTTCCAGCTTGAAGCCATTACCTCTCTTCCTATCACTACATGCCCTTGGAAAAAGTCCCTCTCCAGCTTTCTTGTAGGTCTCGTTCAGATACTGGAAAGCTGTTATAAGGTCTGCCCAGAGTCTTCTCCAGGCTGAACAACCCCAACCCTCTCAGCCTGTCCTCATAGCAGAGGTTCTTCAGCCCTCTGATCATCTTTGTGGCCCTTCTCTGGACCCGCTCCAAAAGGTCTGTGTCCTTCTTATCTTGGGAGCTCCAGAGCTGGACACAGTACTCCAGGTGGGGTCTCACCAGAGTGGAATAGAGAGGCAAAATCCCTTCCCTCGACCTGCTGGCGACACTACTTTTGAGGCATCCCAGGATATGGTTGGCCTTCCGGACTGCAAGCGTACATTGCTGGCACATGTTGAGCTTCTCATCCACCAACCCCATAAAGTCCTTCTCCTCAGGGCTGCTCTCAATCCATTCTCTGCCCAGCCTGTATTAGTGCATGGGATTGCCTGAATCCATGTGCAGGACCTTGCATTTAGCCTTATTGAACTTCATGAGGTTTGCATAGACGCACCTCTCAAGACTGTCCATGTCTCTCTGGATGGCATCCCTTCCCTCCAGCATGTTGGCCACACCACACAGCTTGGTGTCATTGGAAAACTTGATGATGGTGTGCTCAATTCCACTGTCCATGTTCCAACAAAGATGTTAAACTGCACCGGCCCCAATACCAACCCCTGAGGAACACCACTTGCCACTGTTCGCCACTTGGACATTGACCCGTTGACTGTAACTCTCTGAGTGCGATCATCCAGCCTGTTCCCTATCCACCAAGTGGTCCATCCGTCAAAAGTCTCTGCAATTTACAGACAAGAATGTTGTGTGGGACAGTGTCAAATGCTTTGCACAAGGCCAGGTAGATGATGTCTGTTACTCTTCCCTCGGCCACCAACACTGTAACCCCATTGAAGAAGGCCACCAAATACGTCAGACATGATTTGCTTTTTGTGAGCCCATGTTGGCTGGATCATGTCCTTTTTTGCCATGGGCCTTAGTATAGTTTCCAAAAGGATCTGCTCCGTGATCTTGGGAGGGGGGCAGAGGTGAGGCTGACGAGACTGTAGTTCCCTGGGTCTTCCTTTTTGCCCTTTTTAAAAATGGGGCTTATACTTTTATACTTCTCCTTTTCCAGTCAGTGGGAACTTCACCAGACTGCCACAACTTCTCAAATCTGATGGATAGTGACTTATCAACTTTATCCACAGGTCTCCTCAGGACCCACAGATGCGTCTTATCACGNAAGAAGGCCACCAAATACGTCAGACATGATTTGCTTTTTGTGAGCCCATGTTGGCTGGATCATGTCCTTTTTTGCCATGGGCCTTAGTATAGTTTCCAAAAGGATCTGCTCCGTGATCTTGGGAGGGGGGCAGAGGTGAGGCTGACGAGACTGTAGTTCCCTGGGTCTTCCTTTTTGCCCTTTTTAAAAATGGGGCTTATACTTTTATACTTCTCCTTTTCCAGTCAGTGGGAACTTCACCAGACTGCCACAACTTCTCAAATCTGATGGATAGTGACTTATCAACTTTATCCACAGGTCTCCTCAGGACCCACAGATGCGTCTTATCACGTCCCATGGACCTGCGTACCTTCAGGTTCCTCAGATGGTCTCAGACCTGGTCTTCTCCTGCAGTTGATGCTACCTCATTCTCCCAAGTCCTGCCTTTGCCTTCTGCAACTTGGGTGGTGTGGCTAGAGCAATTGCCAGTGAGGATTGTGGCAAAAAAGTCATTGAGTACTCTACAGCCTTCTCCACATCTTGGTAACCAGGTCTCCCATTTCCTTCTGGACAGGGACAACATTTTTTCTCATCTTCCTTTTGTCACTGATGTAGCTGTGGAAGTGTTAAATCTGGGCAGATTTAACTCTATCTGGGCTTTAGCTTTCCTAACCTGATCCCTGGCTGCTCGGANACTGTAGTTCCCTGGGTCTTCCTTTTTGCCCTTTTTAAAAATGGGGCTTATACTTTTATACTTCTCCTTTTCCAGTCAGTGGGAACTTCACCAGACTGCCACAACTTCTCAAATCTGATGGATAGTGACTTATCAACTTTATCCACAGGTCTCCTCAGGACCCACAGATGCGTCTTATCACGTCCCATGGACCTGCGTACCTTCAGGTTCCTCAGATGGTCTCAGACCTGGTCTTCTCCTGCAGTTGATGCTACCTCATTCTCCCAAGTCCTGCCTTTGCCTTCTGCAACTTGGGTGGTGTGGCTAGAGCAATTGCCAGTGAGGATTGTGGCAAAAAAGTCATTGAGTACTCTACAGCCTTCTCCACATCTTGGTAACCAGGTCTCCCATTTCCTTCTGGACAGGGACAACATTTTTTCTCATCTTCCTTTTGTCACTGATGTAGCTGTGGAAGTGTTAAATCTGGGCAGATTTAACTCTATCTGGGCTTTAGCTTTCCTAACCTGATCCCTGGCTGCTCGGACAATTTCTCTGTATTGTCCCCAGGCTATCTGTCCTTGTTTCCACCTTCTGTAGGCTCCCTTTTTCTGTTTAAGTTTGTTCAGGAGCTTCTTGTTCATCCATGTAAGCCTCCTAGTGTTTTTTCCTGACTTCCTCTTTGTTCACCTGAGCTTGGTGGAGGTGGTCCTTGAATATTATGCAGCTTTCTTGGGCCCTCTTCCTTCCTGGGCTTTATCCCATGATACTCTACCAAGCAGATACCTGAAGATGACAAAGTCTGCTCTCCTGACATCCAGGGTAGCAAGCTTACTGTGAGGCCTGCTTGCCACCCTGGGGATCTCAAACTCTACCATCTCATGATCACTGTTGCCAAGGCTGCACTTGAGTGTGGTATTGCCCACCAGCTCCTCCTTGTTTGAGAGAAATACATATATGACAAGCTTGAGAAACACAGAGATTATTTTTTTGCAACAATTAGCAACTAAGAGCACTGTATTTCAGTTAAAGGCAGTAGAATACACAAAAGCTAGGTGTGTTAGTGATCAAATTTGGTAATGAAAAGCACAATGGCCTCACAGATTTTCTTCATCTAACTTCCACAGTTTTCAGTGGGTTTTAGGTGTATTTGTCTTCTCCTAAAGCTTATAGCATGGTATAGGAATCTGAAAGAGAAACTTCTTTAATCAAAATAATAAAAAATGCCGGTTTTCATGAAATACAGCCTCATTGAGAAAACAATGAAGTAGACAGTTAAGTAATTTCCTACCTAAGCTGGCATTTAATTGTGTCATTCACTTTAACAGGGTTTAGATGTGTGACTAAAGAATAGTGCATGCTTGAAAAATGCTTTTCTGAGTTGCACTGAAAGCAAGTATCATTGGATACGTTTCTTTGAGGTAAGCTGTTGTAGAGTCATTTAACTTTTTTAGTTTAAGAGATGAAATCAAGTGTGTAATTTTCTTATTAACTGCAAAGATATATTTATATGGAAATCTTTAAGAGAAAAGTTATCTGAATATCTTGAAACAACAGACAGAAAAAATTCAGTCTGGCATTTTGTTATTAATTAATCATAAAAGTCTAGTAGATAATCATAAAATGAACTAATAAAATAAATTAAACAAAAATGTATGTGATAGTATTTGCCAACAACAAATTGCAGCTGATACAAAATCTGTTCACTGTTTTGAACACTCACAGAAAGAAGGATGAGGGGGAAGAAATCAAGACTTTAATAAAATTAATTCCATTTTTTATTGGACCTTTATCTTCTTATTTTACCATTTTCCCTACTATTGCTACCAACAACAGTGGCAACATGCGCTGGTTTTGACTGGAATAGAATTAATTTTCTTCATTGTAGAAATGTAGCATGGGGTTATGTTTTGGATTTGTGCTGAAAACACCCTTGATAATATAGGGATATTTTGGTTATTGCTGAGCAGTGCTTATACAGAGTCGAGGCCTTTTCTGCTCCTAGCACCGCCTCTCCAGTGAGTAGGCAGGTGGTGTACAAGAAGTTGGGAGGGAACAAAGCCAGGACAGCTGACCCCAACTGACCAAAGGGATATTCCATACCATATGACATCATGCTCAGCAACAAAATAAGTAAGGTTGAGGAGGACACACACTGCCTGGGGACTGGTTGGGCATTGGTCAGTTGATGGTGAGCAGTTGTTTTAATTTGCATCGCTTGTCTTCCTTGGGTTTTGTTTCTCTCTTTTTGTTACTTTTCATTATAATTTATTACTAGTATTAGCGTTAGCGTTTGCATTAGTATTAGAATCAGTAGTTGTATCAGTAGTAGTATCAGTGGTATTAGTAATGCTAGTAATTTATTCTATTTCAACTATTAAACTGTTTTTAACTCAACCCACAAATTTTCTTAATTTTACCCTTCTGATTCTTTCCCACTGTAGGGGATTGAGTGAGACGCTGTTTGGTGCTTAGTTGCCAGCTGGGGTTAAACCACAACACAACACTAAGAATATTAAAAGGACTATATTATACGAAAAACTAATAGAAATGGCTGTTTTTAAAATAAGTATCAGTAACCAAACTTCTCACTAAGGTGGTACTAAATTGGCAGAAGAAGGGATCGAGATCTTTTTGCTTTTTACTCTGAAAGTATTTCCTGTTCTTCATTGTTGATGTTTTAGCAAATATGTTAGACTCCAAACACAACCTAAAAAAAAAAGTAATATGGGAACTAAAAGTCTGCCTTGGTTAGCTTTCTTCTTCAATAGCTGATATAGCTGAGCCATGAAACCAGATAAATATCTTATATGGTACAGTATGATACAAACATGGAGTGGAAAATAAGTCTACTGTAGTCCAACAAAGAGGCTCTAAACAACTGTGCAATTGAAAATTAGAGGGGAACAAAAATTTCCAAATCTTGAGAAAAAAGATAATGTTGGATAGAAATTACTAGTAGATGCTCCCAGCATGCACACCGTAACAGAAATAATTTCAATTAAAAAAGATAAATAAAGCAAGCAAACACTCATTTTCAAACAAAGCCACAGTGGGGGAGTAATTACACTAAATAGAAACTGTGGGTTCCAAACAAAGATACGTAGGATTAATCACATGGTTTCCTGTGCAATTGATATGGATCACAGGCAGCAATCAGTCAGAGGTAAAGAAGTGAATCACTGACAATGCTGCATAGAACAGATTGTATCCTCCCACAGGCCAGTTGCTAGAAGAGTATTTAATCACTTATTAGTGAAGCTCAAATATTCCTTCATTTTGATGACCCTATGGTAGACTTGAGTGTCATAGTCCATACAGTGAATTCATAGACAGAGTTTCTTTCTCTATGGTTGGATGGAGGGCGAGTCCTCTGTCATCATACAATGAGATCAGAGAATGGGAAACAATGTTCCTAGAGAAGAATGAAGACCTTTTTACTACAGAAGAAAATCCATCTTTAAACTGCAAGTATAAGCTCTGAAGATTTTTTATAGTAGTTTATGAAAAATGTTAAGAATCTGAGACTTACCTTTTAAATATAAAATATACATCGCTTAGAAGCTGATAATGAGCAGCAAAGTCTTTCTTTTTAACAGCAACCCAAATATATATTAAACTGCCACAAGTCCATGATGTTCTTATTTCTTCTGGTTTAGCAGATTTTCTCGTCTTTCTAATGTAGTAATCCCCATTATTGACACTAATGGATTGTTTTGTTTAAGATAGATATAAATAAATGTGCATGGAAAGGGACGGGAAGTTTATTCTTGCTTTAGCAAGAAGGACGTCTCTCACATATATTTAACATGCTGTGGAGCCCTGGATAATCAGATATTGAGAATCCAGGTAGGTATACAGTGTACATATCCCTCAGAACATCTCACTGCAGCAGCAATAACCAAGCAGGCTAGTTTAAAAATAGCCTAATAATGTGTGCATAAGCTATGGTTACTGCAGTGGCTTCTTGTAGACAAACCTCCTTTCTTTAAACCTGCAGAATTCTTTCTTAATTAAACATACAATACAGCAAAAAGAGCTAAAATCTTATTTGTCAAAATCTAGATCTATAAATTTCTGCAACTTGTATACACCTGTTTAATTCTGATCAGTCTTTTCCTTCTTGCCCTATAATTATAATGAGATTTCTTTTACTTTGTTTGACATTGCCAAAATACAAATATTTTCCCAACCTTCTAGAACTTTCCTGGGAATTGAAGATCTATTAAAATTAACAAATGGGTGTTCTCTAAGCCAACCCTTAAGTACAAAGTAGCAAAAATTGATTATGTGTAAAAAGGCTGAAAAAACATTTTGTGTACTTTTGTTATATTCCAATTTCTGTGGCATTTGAGTCATCACTGATCCTTTTGACTATCATAGTTTATTAAACAGACATGGTTCACATGTTTTACAACCTATAATGTAAATGAATTGTTTTGTGAAGTACACAAAATTTAAAGCAGTAATTTTGTAACATACATCCACACATTTTTAATATTGGATACCTAAGGCAGATATTAGATTTTTGGTACAGGAGTCTAAGAAGTTCAAGGTAGCTTATATATAATTTTTTTTTTTTTTTTAAATAAAGACATATAAGTTGAAACTAGATTCTTTTATTAGTAAGTTACTTGTCCTTTTCCTACATACTCTCACTAATTTACATTCACCAATACTTTTAAGACAACTTCTTTTACTCTGAGGCCCATTGAAATGAAGACAGTGCTAGAGACAACAAATCCTATCAAATCCTACTGGAACATACTCAGTCTATATGATTCAGGTAATAAATATATTTTTTTAAACCCTACTGTGATTTTAAAATTTTGTTGTGGGAGAGGAGGGAAGGGAAGGCTTGCAGCCCAACAACAAATTTAAAAAGCCGTATGAGAGTCTGAAAACCTTTGAGGTAAATAATTTCCAACCACAAAAGGAGGTCAAAATTGCAAAGAGAGCTGGAAGGACTGTGTTCTGGAACATAATGATTAAGGACCTCACCCTGAAATATCATACAGTGTGGGCAACCCACGAGTCTGCACTGTAAGATTACTGACTGCCTCATAGGGATTCGTTTATAAACAGAATAACATCACTGTTCACTGGCAATTATTGCCTACAATCTGTTGCCTACTGCAAAATATAAGCTGAGCATGCATTTCACCTACTTGATTTTTCGCCAAATGGAGGCTGACCTTTAATTTAACAGCTTTTCCAAAGCAATAGAGGTTAGTCAAAGCAAATGGAGATACTTAATTTTTTTGATCAGTGAGTGCTCAGTTTGAGACACCTGAAAAGATTCAAAGTGTATGTCTTTAAAAACTTAAGTATTAGTTCTCTGAAATTTATCATCCTTCTTCCTCCTACCTAAAACCACAGATGGCTTGTGAAAATCCCCAATTATCAAAATACTTCTTAATTACTCTTGAAAGTAATAATTTGCAGAAATTAAAATTTGTGGGTTTTTATAATCTTTTATTCCTTTACTCCAATTTCTTAAAAATAAATCTAAAAGGAAATGTTAACTAAAGGAGTATCAGACAACAGAAGGACGTTAACCATGAGTGTCTTTTAATTGTAATGTAATTTTATAACTGGACCATCCATAAAAATCAGTAGAAATGTACAGTTATAAATAAAAATGTAATCGATACCTGTGTTGTAGCAATTGTTTGGTGATGTAGGTTAGAAATCTCATTAGAAATCATTTTTAGAACTTAAAAAACCTATCTTACTAGTCAGAATAAAATGAAATATTACTGAAAGACTGGACACATATTCTAAAGGATAGATAGTCACAACAAGAAAAAAAGTTGAGATCCATTCGGTAATGTATGACTGAGGGAACTAATGAATGCTTACTTTTTTCTTGCCAAGATTATGCAATAATGGTACATAGTATTATATTCAATTTTTTACATTTTTGTGAGTTTTTGTTAAACTTAAGTGGAACATTGGCACATATTGTCATTCTTCAGTCAACGGATTTGTCTTTTTTATCTTGCCTACCTTATTTATCTTGTTCACGATGCTACCCGCACCAGTATAGACCTGTGCTGGAACGCTTGTTCAGTTTATATCTGGAGCTACAGTATCATGAACTTAGGTATTTAATTCAGTTAGATTTGCAATTTTTATGTCATCAGAATGGCATCACCTTGTCAGTGAGTATCGCAGTATCATTAAAATAAAAACCGCACCACACCCTTGTCTTTTTGCAGTCTGAAAAGAGACAAAAAAGAATGAGGAAAAGGACTATGTTAATACAGCATACTGATTCCTTCTGGTTCTCACTCTTGCAGGTGAGTAAAACAGGGCAAGAATATCCTATACAGGATCTTCATGCTCAAGCATATCACACACACTGAGGATACTCTTTCTGTCAGGCTTCCTTGCTTTCTAGTGCTAAGCCATCAGCACACTTTTGTATTTCCACAGCTAAGAAGCTGAGAGATGGGGGAATTCAACAATCTTATGACTGCTTACACACCTTATAAACTTGCAGAGAGGTAGGGAGACAACATAGGCAAACCACAGGAAATCAGGTTTCACATTCAAAATAGACACACTGTTTCTTTTGGTAGTTTTCCTCTTCTTGTTTTTGAAAGTGATTAAGTAGACTATGGAATGTCATCATTAATTTCTAACTTATATGTTTAAGATGTTTAGTCAGAACTAGCTTGTCTTCATAGCATGGGCTAATGGCTTAGATGGGTTGAATTTAAAGAAAAATATATCAAAACAACCCACTTATTTTACCAAAACTTCTGAAATATATAGTAAGAAAATCTGAAAACCTATTAAGTCATATTTCTAAATAGCCAGGCATTTTCCTATTTGTTTTCTTTTTTTTTTCCCCTTAACATGCCAATTAGAGTTACACTTGATGACTAATGTTTCTCATAATTCTGTCTGTGGGGATAACCAGGACATTTACTTAAGAATACAGGAAGCAAAACAATTTATTTTAAAGTATACAATTCATAACAACAAAATCTGTCAAAGTTTATTACAATCAAACAAGAATTAATTTTTTATAAAGTCTGGCCAGTACGTAGCAATAAAAATAGCTCAAGAGCTATTGATTAAAGATTCAACGGGAAGATTCAGCACCGATCTGGAAGCTGTAGCAATGCATTGCCTAGCTGAAATCTGGGAAGTGTGAGGCTATGGACTGACATAGTGGGGATGAACCGCTGATATGTTACAGCACTCAGAAGAATTATGTACTTTCCACTTGCATTTATTGCTAGATGAAAAGGTCACAACCGCTGATGACAGTGTCCATAAACTATGAATTATAGTCTAAAGTTTTCCAGTTCATCCTTTCTAGCATCTGTGGGACGGTTGTTCTCCGCGCAGCTGTGGGCGGCTTTATATATACCTTTGCCATAAAATGTCAGGAGATACATGATCGGTTCGACCAGAGTCATGGGTTGATGGCACTCTGCCAATAGAAAGGAGACATAAATGCCTCTCTGCTGGCTGGTTTATGTCCTAAAAGCTTCTCAGGCTACCTGGAGAAAACCAAAAAATTTGGTTTCAGCTGTAGAAATGCTTTCTGGAAACAATGATTGCTTCCTGGGTTAAAAGTAAAGATTCGTACCTCAACATAACAAATCAATAATTTACTTAGTGATTTTGCTCCTCTTAGAAAGTCTTTCTGTATAATGACTTACTTTCTCTATACCAGACAGGTTGGATGTTTTTTTTAGCTCTCACCAGTGTTTTGCAAGCTTGATTTAACATTGGAGTTTCAGACAAACTTTTCTTAGTCCCTTTACACATATTTTTGCCTTTGGTCCAGATGCTCAGTGAATGCAAATAGATATTGTTCATTCCCAGCTAATGAAGCTATGCTGATTTACATCAGCTAAATGTCTGTCACTTACCTTTAACAAGTGACATCATGAAATATGCCAAAACCTCACAGGGTAGAATATTCAAACATGTGTTCTCAAAAGAACACCTTAGTGTGCCTTCCAAAGTTACTGCCTGGCCACTGAGAGGCAATAGTAGACTGTGTGTTCACTTACAATCTTCTCATTCTGTGAAGTAAAGTAAGTTAATTTGGTGAAGATTCAAGGTGTTCCTTGCAATTGTGGTGCCTAACAATGTGCATGTTGTTTTTAACTGCCTCACAGCTAAGAGATAGCAATTTCTTTCAAGAGGGTAATTCATCATTTCTGTTTGCATGAACAAACTTTACAGGTGTAAACTCATGCATAAAAGGGCATTAGAATCAGATCACTGAAGCAATTACATGCTGCCCACCTCATCCTTCTCTAAACAGTCTTCTCTCTAGAGTAGTGGCAGATGGACCATGCAGGAGGTTGATGGACAGTCCCAGGCATTTGGAGCATGGTTTGTTAAGGTGAAACCTGAACTGGCTTCAGATTTAGTAACAAAACACGATGATTTTTGTCATCCGGGTTAAGTAATCCTCCATTTACCTGTTAACAAGTACAGGTTAACACTCTGTCTCCCTTTCCCCAGAGCTCTCATGGGTCTGCCTGGGAGTTTGTCCAGCACCCAGAGACACAGGGTGATGGTTCCCCTGCTTCTGTTAGCTGTGGGAGCTGGCTGGAAACAAATGTCTGATATTTCCAAGCCATATAGACATGTATATTGAGATCTTCTAATAAATAGTTCTGTACAAGAGTAATTTTCACCTGATATATACTTTTTTAAAGAAAAACATTTACCTTGTTAGAAGAATTAGAGAGTTTTCAGAAGATTAGTAATGTGAGTCTGAACTTTGAACTGTCATTTTATTTGCATGTGATGTCATCAAGCTTTATACTCAGTTTCTGAACAAGTCAGCACTACTAGTATCTTTTCATGTCTGCAAGTTTCACAACATTTTATAAAGTTGGGTGAGTATTACAATCCTTGTTTTCCAGAAAGCTAAATTTAGCTACTCAGAATCTACATATTTCAGCTATTTATGTATTAAAAAAAAGTTTTAACAATGATATTCACAACTGAAACCAGTGAGAGTCCATGTAGAATCACAGCACAGACAGTGAAAATTTCAAAGTAAAATGTAATGAGACTACTTCAAGAATTCCTAAATTTGGAGATCCATTGTACTGAAAGACAGTAAGGTGCAAAATGATCCTGATACAGAAGTCACGGTGTATACAATACATTACTCACAGGGCAAAAGAGAAAAAAAAGCTGAACAAAGGCATAAAAGAAGTCTGTTAGCATTGATTTATTTAGATTAAGCTCTATAGTAGACACTACTGTTGGACTTTTGTTTGTCAATTTGTTCTTGATGATCACTCTAACCCATGCACAGTGTCACAAGGTTTTCCAGGGGTTTCTTTTTGAACGTGAATGATTCCACCTCTCATTTATACCTCTGCAACTTTAAGCTGTCAGTGAGTATATAGGACTTTTTAAAATAAGCAGATTATTCTATGCCTCCATTGATCAGAAACCCTATACAGTGACTGAATAATAACTCATCTAAGGATGCCTCAGTACAATCTCTGTTCTGTATTTGGAAAACAAGTTGGTATTTTGGGGCAGGACATACAGACATGTTAAAATTTATATTTCTTTGGCTGGCATGGAAATAGAAACTGTGAATCTGTAACAGATGCTACCTGTAAGAGTACCTGCAAATTCATCTGCAGTCCTGGCTATATATCCTGTGCCTGAAGTCACAACCTTTCAGCCTCATTTCTATAACCACCTGAAGTCTTTTAATTACCTCTTTCTCAGGCCAGTCAACTGATGCTGCATTCATAGTTTTGATTTCAAAGTAAGCATTGCTGCCACTGAATATATAAGTATTTATCAAGCAGGGAGTCAGAAATTATTAAAACACTTGGCGATCATGGTTCCACATTATTAATAATGATCACTGCATATACAAAACTGTCCTTAGCACTAATATCCTAAATCAGCTGTACCCATCCAGTACCACAGAGCTTCTGTCATGTAGTCAGGGCTGAAGACTGTGTCCTTGATGGCCTCATTCACAGAGTTTGAGGTGATCAGGCTGGAGAGCTCTTCTACAAGGGAAGTCCAAACAGACATGGGTTTGTCCTTCTGTGTTTTCTCTCTTCCCACCTGATACTCCTGTGTTACTTGCACCTCCTCCAGAAAGGGGGATCTGGTTTGCTCCTGACCCACTAACCTTGGCTTTGCTTCTTCCTTCTTGTTTGCTCAGAGGATGTCCTGCCTTTTTGCAGTTACTTGTGCTTATCTTGCTCTGCTTTTTCCTCTTGCAAAGTTTGTTACTTGTGCTGCTTCTTAACACTGCTGAAGCTCAACTATAAAAGTTTCTGAATACCCCCTTGGTGGTAACAGTGCTCTCATAAGTAAATATATGGTGTTCATACATGGTGTTTGATTATGCTATCTCAGTGTTACATATTGCTGTTGATTACACTGTTTTAACACACTTACACTTGGTTTTAAAGCAACTTAATATTGATTATATTGACAATATTGAGAAATTTACTTACAGTTCATAAGTTTTACAGGCTATTGTTTTGGTTGCCTCATATAATGGCACAAAATCCAGTTGTTTATGATCACCTAAAGAAATAATATTTGGATGTATGAGTGCTATCTCTATCTCAGGATGCATTATGCCTTATTTTTTCTTTTTTTTTTTTATGCTGAATGATAAAGATGTTCTAGCTACAGAATCCACAGTCCAGTCAATCAAACATTCCTATTGTCTTCCTCTAATTTGTTATCTTCACATATTTCTCTTGTCTGTAGTAGAGCTGCAGAAACGGTGTAGCAGCTATTCCGTGCCCCCCTCCCAATTCCATTTGGATCAGATAATCCTACATGTTGACCCTTTTTGCCCCTGAATAACCTCTTGGCACCGTTACAGATATTTTAAAAATATTCATCCATTTCTCCAGCATGCCTTTAAACATTGCTACTGCAGGCTGTGGAAAAGAATTTGGAATGAAATGTGTTCTTATTGAATTCCATCCATTTGAGTCTGAATTCTCACAGTCAGCATCAGCAACAAGTGTTACTACAGCAGTGAATTTCATCACTTCTTACCTATCACTGGAGAAACTAACACATCCCCTTATACCACTGCTTGCTTTTGTTGTCTAGTATCACACTTTTATTCATTTTTATCTATGCATTTCTAGCTGATGAAATGGACATCGCAAAGTGTTCCCTCTCTGCTTTACCTGTATTTGCAGACTGTTTCCTGATGTTTTGAATAGAGCTGCTATACAAAATGAAACTGAACTTTGTGTTCCTCTTAAGACTAAGTCTTGTGGCATCTGGTATTATATGGTGAAAAGTGGGACTGCTCTGCTCCAGACAGTTACAAACAACAGGAGCACTCGCAGCCACAGTGGATATATCTGATAATTTCAAAGTAGTCCATCACTACAGGAAGAAATCTATTCCTCCTATTGTTTTGAATGAATGCAGGAAGAGTGAATATCTCAAACAAAGCTATGCCAGTGAAACTCTTGCTGATACCTGTTATTTTTATTTGGATAAATTATCAAAGTCCCTTGTATCACCTTCTGTGCCTGGCTATCATCCTTATTCTCAAATGTCACTATCATCTCAAATATCTATTAATTGATGGTCAATCACATAAGATTTTGTCACATTGTATTACAGGACCCATGCAATGATTTGACCAATGAGTTTTACTCTGAAGACATGTTATAAATAATAACTATGAGGAAGATAATTTTACAAAATGGGAATGTATCAAGAAGGTGCTATGTGAGGCTTGAATAGAATCAAGAAAATAATTGGGAGTTCAAGTCTCTGTTTTGCCTCAAATTGACCTTGAAATACTGGATGAACTGAACTTTGTTGATAGAGGAATGCATTCAGGTGATATAGAGAAATCTCCCGTAGTCTTGAAAATACAGAATTTAAGTCAAAATACAAAAAGAGGACAGGCAAAGAGGATTAGAAACACTATTTTACAGGAGTGAAGATGACAAAATGGAGAGGGGAGAATGGATTACTGCAATGCAAACTGAGTAAGATGTGGTTCTCTGCATCCAGATGCACAGAAGCACAGGAGTAACAGCTGTGAAATATTGTAAAGATAAATAACTGGACGAGTGACCAGTTCAGCTAGTGCAGGAAGTGTTCCTACAGCCATTACTGGTGAGACATGAGTTCAAGTTTGAGTTTTCTCAAGGATTCATCAGGAGTTCGAACATGGAGATAACCTAGATGATGGTAATTAAATTTTTAGTCCATTTTATTATTTGCTCATGAGCTTCTCCTTTTGTGTGGCTCTTATTCTTTCTTTCTGGCAAGAAATAAAAGAATTGTATAACTAAATTGGGAAATAAAAAACCAACTCTATTTAGGGACTCAAAGACAATTATCAAAATGGAAAATATGTTTTCACGGGGAGCTTATTCTGAAATGTGAAGTGTGTCTGGATTCACTGACAGTGTCAGTATAATCAATAAATAACATTTTGTAGTGACATAAAACCTTTCACACAGAAATAAGAATTATGAGGATCGAGCTATAGAACCATGCCAGAAGTATCCTTAATGTCTGTTCACTGCTAGCAGAGATACACATCAACCAGGAAAAGCATATTTCTCCTTCAGAAACATGATAAAATGTTAAAAATTTTAAAGTTAGATATTCTGCTTCTCTCTTTGTCACACAAACACACACCCACTCAGAGGGGTGGAGATGATCCACTGTAAATTATCATGGTAAGATTGCCACACAAAAAAACATTTGGTGATATTTGCAGGAAATGGCTGTGACATTTTCAACTTGTTAAAAAGCAATGAAACAAGGAAAGATATTGCCAAACTGGGAGAAAATGAGCCTTTGAAGAACTGGACTTCTGAAACCTAATATAACATCTCTATATTTTTCTGTGACAATATGCTAGAAAGATAAAGCAATCTCCTTTGGGGTCTTCCAAACAAGATGTGTGTTATCAGAAATTTACTGAGCTGAAGATCAAGAAAAAGCTATAGCTCATCCAATCTTCCGCATTTCAGACACTTTCAGTTTCCCTCAATTATCCCTGCATTGATTCCATCATGTTTTTGACCAAAGTGTAATTTCTATAAAGTTGCCAGCTTAGTGTGAAGTTACCAGAAATAGAAAAAATTCAACCTTTCCTTTGATGCTTTGTTTCCAGGGTTAATCACCCTTACATTTAAAAAGATTCCTCACTTATAATTTGAACATGTTCAGTGTTAACTTTAAACCATTGCTTCTCTGCTTGATCGAAGGGCTCTTGCAAGCCCTATATAATCTAATTAGAATAGTTACTCCTGCTTATCTATTATCAAAAAATTTCATTTTAATATTCTTAACATATGAATGTCTCTCAGTATCCTCCCTCCTGGGTCTTTTGCATCCCTCCTAATCCTCAGTTTCTACTAACATGTCGTTACCTGAATAATGTCTCATTAGACAGACCGCCTTACTTGGATGCAAGATCCGTTCCTTAAGTCTAGTCAGTATTTTGCTTTGTGGTCCTTTTTATCACAACAGTTCTTTGCTGCTGTGCTGCATATTAAGGAGACACTTGGACTATTTTTGGAGTCACTATTTTTTGTATATTGTCTCCACTTTTATACATATAGCACACAGCTCACTCAAACACTAAAATTGACCATGTGTGTGAATACATTTTTTTTCACTAACACCGCTATTGAGCAAGCCTTCATCTTCTCTATCAAAGTCAGATCTTTCTTGTTTATAATTCTGAGAAATCTTTGTGCCATACTATTTCTGTTTCTTCTGTGATTTTGTATTGTCTTCTAAATCGCTGATGAATATCATTCAGGTATGCTATCAACTCCTATAGAAACGCAGATTTGATCACCAGCAGTCCTCGCTGATTTCCCACATGATACCTACCTGCCCTTCCTAGTGCACGAAAGCCTTGCTTTACTGTCTGTTACTGCACTGGGTAATTAGCGTCATGTCAGTGAAGTATGCATCACGGTATTGTTATCCACATATCGGAAAAAGAACTTGATGTAGGAAAAAGCCTTAAGAAGTATCTAAATAAGTGGCTGCAGCAGCATTTTGAAAAGCAAAATCCTAAAAGTAAGGATAATCAAAACCTTATAAAACCAGGGGAAAAAAAATTCAGCAACCTTAATGGAGATATTGCACATGCTTTCCAAAGATGTCTTTTCATAGTGTATTCATTATAGCTGGGAAACACTGTGTGAATTTCACTATTTCAATTAAATCTTTCAGGGACATTCCAATTCCAGACTGAAAATGCTATTTTTATTTTGCAGCATGGGCATGTTTTCAGTAGATCTAGGGCCTGCAAAGGCATATAGGAAGTCAGGTACTTCTGTCCTCATCCTGCATAAAGTTAATTACAATTTCCAGTGTAACACACATTCATTTGATGAATATTCTTAAGTTTTATGTGTGTTTTAAACATTCCTAGCAAACTTATTGAATATTCCTTACTCCTTTTCCTTTTCCTCTTTCTCTAAATCACCTGATGGAACAGTATTTGGACTTTAAATTACCTTTGGAGGACTAAATTTGCAATTTCAGCCCCTAGCCATGTGTCAGATTTCTGAGTACGGTAACCATGGAGAATTTCTGGGCGGTACAATGAAGGTTTTCTGAACAGACCTGATGTTGTGGTGTTGGTACCAATGGCAATATTCCTTGCTGCGGTACCAGAGCCTACGTATACAAAGTAATGATTTCCAAGTGTTAAAAGAGAATTATTTTAAGCTGACACCTTTTTTTTTCCCTCTTGCAGTCTTGCTTTTCCATTATTGCCTTTTCATTTGACAGAGTGTTGCTCAAGCATTCTTTTGCTGATACTGAGCAATTTTCCCATCAGTCCTGTTGTTACAAACAAAACCCCAAATTAGTTTATTATACTCTAGACATTGGAATCACTCTCATCTTTGTCTTTCATAATTTCTGTAATTTAATCCAAATGATTTTACTGTCTTTTTTTTTTGTTTGTTTCTTTTTGGTGGTATCTTTATTGGTGGGAGATCAGTTGAGTGCCTGACAGATTAGGAGCTGTAGATTTCATCTATTCCTTTATCTGCAAGGATGTTATTGTCCTCTCCTTTAATTGTGCTCCAGTTAAACTGGAAGTCACATAAATATGGGCTGGAATGCTAAAGTGAAAGTTGTTGTGGGGTTTGTATACTATAATAAATATCTGGGTTTTTTTATTACTATAGGTTAACTCTATTTTCCACTCAAGGATGACTCACTTAAGGACAAGAAACGCTTGTGAAGAAAAACAGCTCTACAATGAAGATAGGCGTTCACAGAATGATATACTAATAAATATTAATAAAATATCTCTCAGAAACAGGATGACCTTAAACAAATCTTTCACATACAAAAGGTACTCAACCTAGTCAGCCAGATGATGTCCAAGTTTGTAAGAGTGAAACAGGTTCAAAAACTCAAGCTGATTTCTCCAACCAGACATCTGTGACTTGACACCAGATGAGTCCTGGCTGCCGTTGAACTGTGACCTAAGCCCATGTAGTCACTTTTGCATGTTAATAACATCCATAAAATATCTGTAACTCTCACTGTTTATTTTTTTTTCACATTCACAGCAGAGCTGCAGCCATGGCTGCGTCACAGTAGTCCAGCAATAAAGCCTGATACAGGAGGGAGCTCTGTCCAGTCTCTATCACTTGGGGGAACACTGGCAAGTTTTTGTTTGGGTCTTGCATGACTTTCGGTTTCAAAATAACTTAAAGTATTTTTTATTACTTTCCTACATACATTCTAAGCAATTAATTTCTAAACTTTGGAATAATTTTTAGCACACCTACAAGGCAGCTTGGGATGACAATAACTCTGAGAGCCTTTATCATGCTCCATTACACAGCTGAGACATGATCATTAAAAGTTTTGAAACCCCACCCAAGGTGCCTCTCTCTATCTTTAGGAAAATAAATATATTCATAAGTTTAATTTATAATATCTATTTCTTTTTCTGGTGCCAAGGTCTCAGAACCACTGTGAGTCAGAGCTACATTAATAATACTATTATAATTGATATATAACTATATTGATGCAGTAACAATTGAGCCATTAACATTTAAACGCTGCATAAATGAAATTTTGTAGTAAAAATGTGAGAAACATAATCCCATAAGAAAGCTACTACTGAAAGGCAGCATTCTTGTGTAATTAGAAATATTATAAATGTTATTTTATTTTCCCAATTTTGATATATTTCTACCTTACTGTTTCCTTTCCTCACCCTCCCTGAACCTCATTGTGCTAAGAGAAATTAGAAAAAAGCAAGTTTATTATCCAGGTAATTGTAAACACAGTTTAAATTCCCAGTCTACTTGCATTTTTTCTTGTCTTCTATTCACAAATCACTGTATACTTCTACTTGCACCAGAACAGAACTTGTTATGTTTTTCCTTAACTGCTTCATCCTTCAGCAAGTAACAAAGAAAAAGTGCATTCTTTTTTTTTGTTTGTTTGGGTTTTTTTGTGAAATGGATCCTGTGCTGCTCAACTTAACATACTCTCATTCCAAAACAATTGAGTACAACATTTAGGGGTTTACCTAATGTTTCGGTATATTATATCTCTATTTTTAATTAAGACAATGTGGAGAGAATCCATGAGACTTTTTTCCCCAGGCAGGTTTTTATATTTTGTTGTATAATATTTTGTTGGTTTGTTGGGTTTTTTTAATAATTATATTGTCACTCAGGGCTCAGGATCACCTGGTTTTAGTAATAGCCTTAATCAACAATACTATAGTCAACAACTTTGAAAGTGAATTCTTGGAAACATGAGAAATGAGTATGTTTGTGTTGGTATTTTTAGTGAGTTAATGCAAAAGATCCAGCTTTACAGAGGGGAGGTACAATGCATGAGGTCCTAGAGAATTTAAGTTACTTTTATCACACAGTGTGCATATAACTTTTCCTAACAATAAAAAGAAAGTCTTGAAAACAGGGAGAACAAGTAAATTATGGGTGAAGTGAAGAGACTAGAGATTCATCTCTATTCATCCAGGGCCAATGACAAAAACCAGGATCTGTACTAAAGATTAGGAGCCTTATAGCATGACTTTACTTGCATAAAACAGTAAAGATACTGCAATGTTGGCAAACTTAAAGATGACCTTTTTCTTCAGGTGTATACCTCACAGCAGCTGAGTTGAAACACATGAAGTCAATGGTGGTTTAACTCTGAGGATCATTAGATAAAGTTCATTTGTTCAATTTCAGCAAAATGGGTACAACTTTTGCCAAGTTGCAGTCAATATTTGTCTGTCAGCTTGCCTTTTATGAAACACAGACAGATGGTATTAGGATGTTTTAGGAAGGTTTAAGCTATAGCACATTCAAATCTACTGATATATTTGTAATCTGCAGAGGTGATATTCACATCTTGTTAAAATTGTTGCATTTGAGTACATTTAAATGGATGTTTTAGCTACACTATAAAGTAAGCAAGGGCAACAGTCAGTATTGATGTTTTGTCAGTGTTACTAGTTTCTATTAGGAAGAAGCTAGTTTGAGGTAGGTTCAGTAAAGCCAAGATAATAATTAGACATCAAAATATTTCACATTTCAGATTAATGTAACTCTGATCTTCTTTTATATATGCCAGTCAAGTGTTAATGGGGTCTAATTCTTCATTTGCAATCAGAAGCAAAAAAAAATCGATATAAATATAATTTGGCTATGAAACTCTTCAAGATGGATCCACAAGTGTTTCTATTCAACATAAACGGTGTGATAGATGTGATTTCTCTGTTAGTTCTTCTGGACTCTCCCTCAGTTATTTCACCACGGAATGAAAAAAAGGCTCCACTTCCTACCAAAGTAACAACTTCCAAATTAATCTGCTCATTCATTCGGTCTTTCATCACATTTACCTTGTTATAAGAATTGTTTAACTAAGTGGCTCACACTTCATATTTAGGAATGTGTTGAACTTGCAACTTTCTTCAGCTGGCATAGCCTTATTCTGTTCTTAGATGTTAGAACATCTTCAGTTTTACTACATGTACTTTCTCTGTTTTTCCATGTTCTTCTCCTTTCCACTCCCCAAATAAGATGTGAATCATCTCCTTTCCTCACCTCTCTCCTAACCTTACTCCATTCAGTTCTGTGTCTATAACTTCATGAACCTAGGGCTTTTTTTTTTTTTTTAAATCACAGTTCTCAGTCTCCCACTAGTTTAGAAAGAACTTTTAGAAAGAACTATTTGTAAACATTTATTTTGAATTTGCTAACATGATTTCTTCTGTTTCAATAATAGTCAAATGGAGAATTTTGAATTGAATTCACTTGACTTACTGTCCTGTGGGCTGGGCTGCCTAGATGCTATACATTCCCTGCCCAACTTTGCATCAAGCCTCCCAGGTGACAAATAATGTTGCTGCATAAATGAGTCTGGTTTATACAGTGTCGAAAGTCCTAAGGCTCATGACTAGTTACTAACAATGTTGACAAGACAGAGGTTCTCCATACCTTCTTTGGCTCTGTCCTTATTGACATACCTGGAGCCCACATCACAAGATCAAGTAGCTACAACAATGCATGTGTCAAGTCACCAGTAGTGGAGGAAGAGCTGGTCTGCAAGCTCTTACAAGGGCTCAACCCATATAAAACCATGGGCCTGGACAGATTCCTTCCCAGGGTGTTAAAAGAAGAGGTTAACATTGCTGCAAGGCCACTGTCTATAATACCTGGAAAGCCGTGGAGATCAGGGGATGTTCCTGATGACTAGAAGAGTCATCTTTTATTCATGTCATACCCATCTACAAGAAGGACCCAAAAGACGACCCGGGAAACTACAGGCCCGTACTTCAATCTTACTTCAATCCCTGGGAAAGTATGAAATGAATCTTCCTCATGTAGGGAAGGCAACTCAAGAGGATGTGGGACAGGCAACTCAAGAAGGGACCTAGTAAGGTCATGCAGAAAGAACACCAGAAAGGCATAAGAACATGTAGAATTTAATCTGACCACTGTTGTAAAAAATAGCAAGTGTTTTTACAAATACATTAACAATAAAAAGAGAGCCAGGGAGAATCTTCCCTCTTTACTGGATGCAGAGGGGAAGACTGTGAAATCCTCCTGAACCTGAAAGGAGGTTGTAGTGAAGTGGGGGTCGGTCTCTTTTCCCGAGTGACAAGCAATAAGACAAGAGGAAACAGCCTCAAGTTATGCCAGGGGAGGTTTAGATTGGATATTAGGAAAAAATTCTTCATGGAAAGGGTTGTTAAGTATTGGAACAGGCTGCCCAGGGAGGTGGTAGAATCACCATCCCTAGAGGTATTTAGAAGTCAGGCAGATGTGGTGCTGAAGGACATGGTTTAGTGGTGGCTTTGTCAGTGTTAGGTTTATGTAACCTTAAAGGTGTCCTCCAACCTAAGTGATTATGTGATTCTGTGAAATTACTACAAACCAAATGAAGCAAGTGACTGGGAAAAGCCATCACGGATTTACCAAGCACTGCTGTAGATCAACTTCTACAACAAAATAATGTCTTCTGTTGACATGTGAGGAGCAGTGGATGTTTACCTGGACTTCAGAGGAGCATTTGATGCTGTTTTCAACAGCCTTCCCTGGACAAACTGGCAAATTATAGATTGGATGGGTGGTCTGCGAGATGGGGAGGAAATTCATAAATGATCTTGATAATGAAATTGGAAGCACTCTCACCAAGTTTACTGATGATACAAAATTGAGTGGTGGGGTAGATATACCAGAAGGACGAGTTGTCTTATCAATAGATCTGAACAAGATAGAAGAGTGGGCTAACAAGAACTATATGAAATTTAACAGGCAGGTGCAAAATCCCACACCTGGGGCCTAATAACCACAGAGCCCAGTACAGAGTAGGAGCTGTGTGGCTGGGAGAAGCCTTGCTGGGAGTGACATGAGGCTTCTGGTGGACAACCAGCTGAACATGAGTCAGCAGTGCACCACTGCAGCAAAAAAGGCAAGGAGGATCCTGGTCTGCATCTGCAGGAACATTACCAGCAGAGATAGAGATGTATTCATCTCAGTCTACTCAGTGCCTGTCAGGCTATACCTGGAGAACTGTGTCCAGTTCTGGTCCCCATAGTTTAAGAAAGACACAGACAGACTGTTGGTCCAAGGGAGGGCCACAAAAATAATCAAAAGGCTGGAAAACGTAAGGAAAGCCTGAAGGAGCTGTGTCTTTTCTCCCTGGAGAAGAGAAAGCTCAGGAGAAACCTCAATACAGTATTCCAGAATTTAGAATTTAAAGGGTGGCTACAAAGAGGATGGAAGTTCTTTCTTCACAAGGACCACATGGAGAAGACAAAGGGTAACACCTAGAGGTTACACTGGTAGATATTTCAGTTGAACATAAGAAAGAAGCTTTTTATGGTAAGAACAAACATTCACCAGAACAACCTCCCCAGGGACATAGTAGAGTCCCCATCACTGGGGGGTTTCAGTATACGATTAGACAGATAGTCTCATCCAAGTTTCCTTTCCCACAAAAAGTTTGAACAGATGACCTTTCAAGATCCCTTCCAAACCTGAACTGTTTTATGATTCTATGATTGTATGACTTTGATCTGTTCCCTGAGCTAGAAACTACATGTCAGCTGCTTAAGGAGCATCAATAAATGGGTGCAGCAGAGGTACAGCTGAATTTTAAGAACAGGAATTGGGAAGTGTAATGTAATTATGCTGTCAGAAATTCTTACACATTTGCTGGAACATAACACAACCACAGACACAAAAGCAGGATACCAGAATTAGAGCTTTGGTGATTGTGGTACTGTTTATACTCAGGAGTTTAGGGAAAAGTTAATAATGTTTTCTTAAAGCAACACATTCTGGAACCTTGGGTTTATATTTTAATTTCTAGGGGCTAAAAAAACCCAAGCAAAAACCAGAAAACATGTTAGTGTTTTCAGAGTTTCACAAAAAAAACCACACCAACCCCAAAACTAAAACCACAAAACACCAAAACAACAGCGAAAAACTCTGAAGATGTAGGCTCTGAAATACATTCATTTCTGTGCTATATGCACAGGGCAGCTGGTCATGCTGAGTGTAACTACTTACTAAACATCTTTTAGAAAGTATTGGAAAATCAAGCTGAGGGTCTGCCCTCCCATCTTACTTTTAAAATTGATTTTCTTATCAAATTCATCTTTCCATTTTCTTTTTCTTTTTTTTTTTTTTTTTTTTTTTTAATATATCACCTGGGTTTGAAAGTACACATGATTTGAAGCTTTTCACTGAGGACCTTATATTACCCGCATTGCTGCTCAATTTATTTCACAGTTAAAATACATTTCCTCAGGTCACATTTTCATTTCACTTTTCTTTCTTCATTTCTTCCTTTCTTCCTTCCTTCCTTCCTTCCTTCCTTCCTTCCTTCCTTCTATTTCACTAAAACCTAATCTCCATATAATTGTAAAAAATATGCATTCTTCTTATCTGCTATGATGAGGCACAGAGAATTTTGGAATTCTTTTGAAAAGAAAGACCTGGTGCAATAGCTTTAGGAAACAAATGAAAAACAAAAGCCACTTCTATGGAGAAAAATACACTCTCCCTTCTCTATTTCCTCCTTTGCTGGTTTAGTCAGAATAGTTCAAACATCTCAAAACTCTTTAAGAAAAACCCAAGCAAACAAATTAAAGCAAATGGAAATGTCCACAGAGTTCAGGGAATTTACTGTGTCTTTGGAATTATTCCTTTGCAAATGGAGAAATGTTTGTGTTTTTTTATATCTCAGAATGTGTTAACTCAGTTCAGGATTGCAATCTTTTGTAATTCGAACTACATTTTCTATAAAACTGCTGGTTTCCAATGGGTAAACAAGAAAGAGATGCTCTGAACCCACCATATTTCAATCACAGAAAGAGAATTTCAACTCTTTTTTTTAAAGGAAATGTAGTCAATTCTCCTGAAAGAGCCATAAATGTAGCAGTAAATGAAAGGTAGCAAAGAAGACTTGACTTTCCTTGACCTTTTTCCCTAAATGTCATCTCATTGCTCTTTCCACAGACATATTTGAAAAAGCAAAGTAATGCTTAGGAAGGTAGGATGCAAGATAAAACTTAGGAAGATTTCTTGCCATTCTTGGAAAAAAGAACTTCTTCACCTAACTTTCCATTACAGAACAGTATTATTATAGTTATTTTTAAAGTAATTATTATAGTTATCATTGTATGCATTGTATGTATTGTTATTTTATTATTATCATCCACATACCATACCATAATACCATACAGTACAATACAATGCAATACAGAATTTTGTCATAGAATTTTGTGTCGCAAAACAATATCTGGTACTTGTGAAGAGCAGTTAGGTCACTGTGTAGAAAATTTGCTGTATAGCTGTCTTCTTTTCCTGTCTTTCCCTTTCCTGGGTCTGGATGGAAGCCCTCTGATTCCAAACCTGGATGAAACTAGAACAGAGACTTTTGTCTAGATAGATGTACATTTTTCTTTTACTTCTTTTTCAATGAGATGAAGATAACCACATACTTCATAAAGGAATGGGAAGATAAATATTTGGAAATCATCCTTGGACAGTCTGGAACTGAGGAAGGCTAAAGGTAGACTGTACCAAAGAAAGACACAAGATGTTTGACCTCCTTTTTCGTGCTTGTAACTGAAATTTTTCTAGGAAGTGTTCTGGAATGTGCAAGGCACAGGGGTCCGTGGGAAGGTAAGAAAAAAAGAAGTGGTGCTTTTAATTTCTTACTTAGGACTCTTTCATATCAAGAACTTCTGTGAGATGATGCCTGCATCCCTGCAAAACTCCAGGTGCAGCATTCTGTCAGCACTCTCGTAATTAAAAATCAGAAAATTAACTAATTGTCTTTAGGGGTTGAAATGTCTCATATAGGGGTGCCCCTGAAGACGACCCTTTCAAACTCTTCTGAAGACATGTTGTAAAAGTGTAAATTTTCATTTAAAAGAAAAGTTTTTCCTGACCTCTGCAACTTTTAAGCCTATGGCCAAGATTCTTGCGACAAAGGATTGTATTTAAAAAACAGAATAAAACAATACAGGCTTGATTGCAGAGCTCGTGTTGTTTGCCTAAAGATTTACATTAACATAGAAACAGTAAGAAAAAAAGGTCAGATATTTCATGTTATCTTTAACTGTCTTGTTTAATGAACTTAATATCGTGTTGAAAAAATTGTTTGTCACAAGAAAGTATTAACATTTATTTTGTGCAAAGATCAGTAGCAATAGAAAATGTCTTAGTCATATGGAAAATGTCTTGCCAAAAATACCCGATTACTCTCAGCTTCTTTTTGGAGTACTGTACACTGACTTTAAACAGACAAGTCTTTCATAGATATAAACCACAAAAATTCTCTTTTCTTAAGTAGAATTGGTTCAGTTTACAGACAACAAGATTTTTTGTCCTTAATTCCATCAAAAACACATTCTCCTATACTTTCTTTGTATATATTATACTGATCTTCATTTTCCTATGCCTTATCTGCACTTCAGCTGTCTGTTCAGTGATTGTTTCAGACAAAGTATTTCAATGAGACGTTCATGTACAGAATAGGTACGAAGTATTTGACATTAGTTCATGTTTTTTTAGAATACTGTTAATTATTCATCTCAAAGTGCTTTGCACGTGTCAGTAAATCACAGTAACACAACAGGTTTTTTTTACCCACAGTTAAGCTGATTTAGAGGACAGGTTATACAACTAGTGTTTGTTATTAAGCAAGTTACCTGCCAAAACTGGGAGCAGAATGCAATCATCCTGCTGGCTCCTGGGTGATTGTTCTTCTCTCGTTTTTTTGTTTTTTGTTTTTTCTTTAATTCGTCGTGCTTTTATCTTCCCTCTCTTCTATAAATCCAAATACCTCAGAAAGATGAGTAGATGGGGCATGGGAGTGGCAGGAAGGAAGAAGGGAAATCCAAAAGAAGCTATAATCCATAGGATGGCAAACCTGCTCAGATATAAAAGCGGTATTCTTAATGATGACAAGCAAGGTACAAAGATTTCTGTGTGCAAAAAAAGGACCAGTGTTTTTTAGTGAAACAGGGCTAATTTCTTTCTTTTAAAACATATTTCTGGATCTACTTCTATGACTTTTTCTGTCTCTTTAACTGGCTAAAGAACTAAACTTTTGAT